>KK118226.1:1167792-1213712 GCA_000611955.2 Stegodyphus mimosarum | reverse complement strand
ATAAAAATCCGTTTGAAATGGTTTCTTTAACTTTACTCGGTTAATATTAAGTTCCGGTCCTTAAATTTCATATTGTTAAAGGCTGAAATATTATGTAAATATTGCGTCATGGGTGTTATGTATAAATCCTTCTAGAAGCATTATTTTTAAATGACTCTGTTTAGAAAGGTTTATTTTAAACAATTACTATTTTAGAGTAAAATAATGTAGGCAAATAAAAATGGAGACTTTTAAGTTATATATATATATATATATATATATATATATATGTATGTATGTATGTATGTATGTATGTATGTAATGATTCCAAATGTGTAGAGGAAAACATTGAAACTTTTAACAGCTTTCCATATTGCGTAGATAACCAAGAAGACCATAGTGGCTTGAAGATAGGGCTGAGTGGAAAAGTATGATGACGCATTTAGCACAACTGAGCTTGAAAAATCACAACCTTTATTTTTTAAGTATAATATAAGATATTTCTTAATTAAAGTAGAATACAATAAGTTCCGATTTAAAGTACGACGTCATCTTAAGCAAATAAGTAGCAGGGTGAAAATGTAGCGTGTTGCCATCAGGAATGCGTAAGCGAAAGAGAACGCAGTAGTTCAAAGGAAGAAAGGAGGAAGTGATAGTTTAAGGTCGAGTTAGAGGAAGTTTTGGTTTACAATTACTTGATTGGGTAGGAGGTATCTGCATTAAAATGTTACGTACAATGAAAAGATCTCGAATTTGCAAGAACAGATGAATTTAGGGAAATAGCACCAAATTTAGAATGTTAATTTTTCGGTCACCAATATGGTTTAAAGAAGCTGTCAGATTTTGTAATATCTTACATATATATATAATAAAAAATACATATGTGCGTGTGTGTAACATAAAAATATAAAACTCAAATTATTAAGTTTACCTACATCCCTTTCCTAATACTTAAATTGCGTCACTTTAAAAAGTAACCACATTCTGTCATTTAGCCATTATGTCAAGCTACCTAAGCTCTTAATCGTATGCTGTTGATGGTTTCTCTAGACATCATTACTTTTCTTCTTACCATTGCCTTTTTCTTCGTTTCAGAATAAAAATCTAAATTTCAAATACACTGATTTTTAAAAATTAAGCACGCAACGATAAAACCACTAAAAATTAAAAATGACGATTAACACCAAATTACACATCAAGGCTGAAAATAGTATGTCTATACATTAAAGAAAACATGCAAACACGCATTATATACAAAGCTGAAAATAATATTCAATTTTCGCAAATTGCATGATAACGGCACATTTGGATCATTAACAAACTGATGTTTAACGCTTAAAACAAACAAACATTAATAAGGTATATGACCATCGCGCACATTCACACAATATTACGCAACAAGATTTAAACACAAGATTTAAAGCGACTGCACATACTTTCAAAGAAGAAATCAAACATCACAGATACTAGCAATAGCCATTCCTCCATTAGGGCATTTTTGGACTATTTGAGACTGGCTGAAGGAAGTAAACGTTCAGATCCAGTGCTCCCGAGGGCATCTCAAATTCGATGGGATTAAAGTCAAGGAAATAGGGAGCCCATTCCATATGAGAAATGTCCTCTAGCTCCAGTTATTCGTTAAATATGTTGGCTTAATGAGGACCTGCATTTTCTTCCAGAAGGAGGAAATCAGGGCCAACTGCTGCAGCATAGAATCTCAAAATGTGATGTAGCATTTCTTCCCGATACCACGTAGGCGTCACAGAATCGTCTTTGAAGATGTGCAGCTGGGTGCGATATTTCACTGAAATTCCAGCGCACACTATGATACTACCATGTCTGAATGTGTGATGTTCTATGATATTCTGGGCTTGATTCCGTGTGTATCGTTTCCCTTACATGTTTCCCGTCTTATTTCAAGAAAGGTCTGGTCTCGTCCGTGAATAGGACATTGAGCCAATATTGAAACAGACCAATTAAAAAATCTTCCTCCTGTGAATAGGAAGATTAGTGGGAAAAAATACAGAATATTTTGATACTTCTGCATCGGACTGAACAATCCCAATATTAATCTTTCAAAACAATACTATTTTAAAAATAAAAAATATTATCCTTATTAGTTAGTTCAGTAATAATTTTATATTTACTTATCAGTTTCAGAAAGAAGGTAAAATTTTAAAAGAAGTCTGAAAGGTTTCAGATTTTAACAGTCATCCAAATGGGTTGTTAAGGTTTTTCACTCTTTTGCTGAGCTCCCAGTCTACCACTCTGCTATTAAACTCACTGCTATTAACTCATTTTTGTTTTACTTTTTATTTTTTATTATTAAGCATTATTTTCTTTGCGCTTACTCCATATAAATTCAACAGCAAAATTTCAAACTTTTAAGAGCAACATAGCAGTATGCGTTTAGAATTTCCGATGCAACGTTAAGTGTTGGCACTCATTTTTCCTTTTTTTTTCCAGTCTTTTCACATCTCATCATATCAATGTTCAGTTTTCTTGCTAAGATGGCTTTACGAAACGTTTTTGTGTTTTTATTCTAAACGTTTCGTTGTTTACCTTATTAATTATTATGGTATTCGCATTTAAGTCACATAGAATTCTACTTAGAAACAAAATCACAAAATGTTTAAAAACATTATATCTTTAGAATTTCCTATCGATAGTCTCTTACGCTGGAGATAAAATTGTTTTATTCCGTACATTTTTGCCACTGCTCGCTTTGAAATCTTTAAGTTTTCAATCAAAATTTCGCTAAATTTTACAAGATATGAAACAGATAATAAAACAAATTCGAAATTTCCGCATCCAGGTATGCATGTTAAGGTGGAGGACTACATTATTCAAAATTTGATGGCTGTAGATACTGCTGTTTTTTCACAATACTGCGATGATTCGTTAAGTGTTTTATTTTTTTCATCATGATATTTTCGACAGCGATGATTTTAAACGGGGAAATATTTCAACCGTTTTATTTTTGGTGACGATATTTTGTACCACGATGTTTTAGAACTGCGATGTTTTCTCTTTACTTTCTTTTCTCTCAAGATATTTTGCGCCACGACTGTTTCGTCTGCGATGTTTTTTGCTACGATGCTTTCGACTGTAACTTAACGGCTACGATGTTTTCGGCTGTTTCGTTTGGGCGGCATCAACAGAGTACTTTGTGATTATTTCCGATTCTTCTCCGGGAAGAATGGTTAAATCTAATCTTTAATTGAACACCTTCTTTGTGATCAAAATATCTCACGAGAATCAGAAACAAGTTTAAATCTTTGTGGTTTGAATTACATGTGTAAATGGTTATAAAGCGAGTACTTTCTAATTTGATTTTCAGAATGGAGATTGAGAAGGGTTTTACCGTCCTATTAACTATTGCCTCAATTATTTTACAAGCACAACGTTTTTTTTCGAACAATGCTTTAATTTTGACGTACAATACATAGATCTAAACAAGTGATTGTGCGAGTCTGTTTCGAATGAAAGTACTGCTTCTGTGAGCGCAAGCTGTGATTCCTCTTCATCGAATTCGTTTTCTCAAAAATACTGCATCTCAGTATGGGAAGATGCTACAGCTTGATTCACCTTATATTTTGAGGCTCATTTGAGGCTTTTAGTCTGGTTCTATCTACAGTAAGTAATTAAAGATGCTGAATTGCACAAATGCGTTGAACATCAGAATCAATTTTGTTTACTTTAGGAAAAGAAATTCTTCTCCTTTATAATTAAATTTATAATTTCTTTGCTTGCCCGACATCTGAAAGCATTGTAGGGAATCGTATGTTAATTTATCAGTTTACCATTATTTATGATTTAAGTCTTTCCGTATTTATCACCAGAATGCAAATGAGTAGCTAGTATTTAAACTGAGAGTTTTGGGATTTGAGACAGGGCTCGTTTCAGGTATCCGTGGGGGCTATGTTGTTAGTTTCCTGCCAGCTCTGATAGTTGTTATTAATCGGCTTTGGGTGCCCTCGGTACCGACGCTTTAATTTTCACGTTCCTGTAGACTTACTGAGCCAGCCACTAGTAGTATATATTTGCAGAGCTCTTGACTACTGTTCAGCATTTTATATTATTTAAACTATTTTATGTTTAGCAACACAACGAGTTGTAGAATTTGTAGTACAGAGAGTGTCTTTATATTTTAAATTCAGTCTGAATAAAAAGCTTTTAAACTTTTCAAGGCTGTATCTTTTTTTCTCAGACATAGCTATAATTCGCTTTTCGTCTGTGAAGGTTTTAGGATTAAATTTCATTAGCAGATCAAATGCAGTCCTACAGGTTTTTGAAAAAAATAAATTTAATAATTGTACTAAAATTTAAACTATCATATTTTAACAGGAGAAAGTACGAACTGTACTTTTCTAACTGCTAAAAGTACTTACCGGTGGCACTTGATTTGGAAGGAAGATGTCAGTGAATGCGTGTACATAGTCTGAGAGCTCATAAGAGAATGAGGAATCGTTAGGATCCTTTTATTTGACTCAATTAAAAATTAACAGACGGCATCACTCGTGCTTGCGGAAGCCAGCAATTATGGCTTAAATGAAAGAGCATGGATGAACTAAAATTAAGATAAGTAAGTTAGCTTAATGGCTGCACAACTAGAATAACATGCAAGCTGGCTGTGCTAAGACCGGCGTAACAAGCCTCATGGCGAGAAGAACGCAACGCCGCATAATACCACTCGCAAGGAAATCAAATTAGCAACATAGCCTTCAACAGGAAGAACACGCTCTGATTCTACCCTCTAAAACCTTCCTTTAAATCCTGTTATTTCTACCTCATTTGAATATCACGTGAACTAAAAATTTACATTTTGGCAGAAAAATAGAAATGAGGGAGACAGAAAAGTAGTTTTAGCATAAAATAACTGGTTAAAGAATTCAAATGATGCCATATAATATTTTCTTTTACATTTTAAACATTTTTTCTAAAGTCAAAATGAGCTGCTGACAAAAGCACGTAACAAAACCACTAATTTCTATTCCTCAAGTCTACCTGCTCTGCACGTGAATACCGAAATTAAAGCCAGAGCTAACTCGAAAAATTATGGTCTATTCTAAAAAGTTATAATGAACCTTATGTTGTGAAGTAACTCAAACATGGAAGTAATAAATTCGAATCGCTTATATGAATAAATTCGTCTGCAAGCAGTTCTCTCACTAACTAATATTCTCTATCAATAATAATTTAAATTATCTTTCTAATATCGCACCCTTTTTTTCCTCAGCAGTTATTTCCTTTGTCTATGAACAGATATTAGCTCGCTTACGGGTAAATACTAGACAGCAGAATATTCTCACAACGGTAGTTAATGCAAACAGATGTATCATATACTAGTTAGCCTGGTATAATTCTTTGTTTTTGACTCTCGACGAGTCTTCTTAAATTCAAACATTGTTTCATAGACAGGGGTAAACTGAAGTAAGCAGAAATATAAAGGAAAATTTGAAAAAAAACAGTTATTATAAAGAAATTTGGGACCGTTACAGTTTACGATTTTTTATAGACACAATTGAAATATCAGTGAATTTCTGCCTCCTATATAAAAAAACTATTGTTATAAGCACAGTGAGGCAGATTATCATGTTATCTTTGGTAAGTAAAAAACGAAAAACATTAATTCGTGTTCTAAGTGATGACATAGCCTTGACTATTAACAATGGCATTACACAGATGCATTTTAAAAGTCAAAGAATGTCAATAATTAGAAAATACGTGTCCGGCTGTGTAGCTCAGTGTGGAGACTTGTCTGTGGAGTAAGGTTTCGCACTGAAGTCTCGACGGCAGCTGAGATCCATAAAACTTAATATGTAAAAATTAAGAATTTTAATTTTAATTCTTCCTTTCATAACGATTTCGGGTGGTTGATTTTACTATAATAATAAAACATTTTGTTTAAATTTTATGAAAAAGTATAATTTTATTTATTTGTAACTTGCGATATTTAACACGTAAATGTAAATCCAGCACTAGCATATGTATGACTATTTCTTTAAAAAACTAAAACATAGTATTGAAGAAATCCTAAAATAGGCAGTCTCTGAGATAAATAAAATGCCTATAGTAATGTTGATACTGAAAATGAATATTATAAAACAAACTTATAAGAGCATAATCTTTACAAGTATGATATAAATGCTGATACAATAACATTTAGAAATATATACAAATTGGAATATAACTAATTAAATCATCAATAATTCAAACAGGATTCGTATATTCTAGATAATTTTATCAGTTATATTCCATTTTGACTAACTCTAATTAAGAAAGAAAGCGCATATTTTTTGAAATAGTATTGAAAAGAAACAGTCAGTATTAAAGTTTCCACTGTAAATCCATAGATATTTTGGAGTGAGACAAGATGAAAAGTCAGACAGAATCTCAGGAAAGGATACAATGCTTCAGGTAACGCAGAGTGATTGGAAAAAAAACAGTTTTCACTTGCTATCGGTGAAGAAAAATTTGATTTTCCTCTTACTTCTTTTATTTCGTATCCGGGCAAAAGACAGATGTTACAGAAAAATTTGCAGCGTCAAGCTGATCGAATCCGTTTGAATGGGCAAAGCACGTCTCAGAAAAGAAAAGAATGTAAGCAATGTAAAATTTTTTCTAGGCACACCTTCACTCACAATGTGCAAGGAATTGAATCTAGGATGATACTATTTCTCTTGTGGACGTTGATCGAATATTGTTCGAAACGTCATACCCTGACATGACTCATATGTAGCATTTGGAGCTTTGAAAAATCGTAGCGATTTAGTAGCAATAAAACACGCCTTGAAAAATATTACATAACTACTTCTAGAACAAAAGTACTTCCACTTCAATAAATGCTTTCTGTAAACTATTTTCTACTTGAAGTGACTTTTATACCAGAAGTTGCAAGACACGATAATATATCAAATTCTGCTTTGAGAGCGCACGTTGCTAATCTTATGTATCGAGAATTTTGTCTGGCTCATAGTTACAAACACATGCTGAAAACCTCTTGTAAAATACATTGTTATCTAGAAGCCGTTCAAAATGAATCAGGACCTCATGAAATTTAACTCCAATTATCCGGACTCCATTAGCACTAAACACCAGTTACCTTGATCATTTCTTACGTTTCTTTAGACAAGTTAAGATTGTTATTAATTTTGATTTCTGTCGTTGATTTAATTATTGCAGGAAAGTAATTATCACACTTCATATTATTGTATTTATCAAATTATTGAAAACATTATTTTGTTTGTTGTATTTTTGTCTATTAATATATTTAATTATTAACCCAAAAGGCATAAGCCCCAAAGGGCTATTAATTTCGTTTTGGCATTTTGCTCCGATTCGCTATAAACGGCGAATCACTTTTGAAATTATTGCCACCAAATATTAGAGCCCTGTTTTATATTTAAAAAATCAAATAATGAAGAATCTGCATAATTTTATATATGTTTCTCGTATTATGATAAAACAACGGTACCTAGAGCCATCAAATTTTGAATAATGTACTTCTCCACCCGAATACGGGCACATGGGAAGCCCGACTTAGGAATTTGGAATTTGTTTTGTTATCTGATTCAGATTTTGCAAAGTATTTATGAGTTTTGGATTAAGAAACTCAACAATTTAAAAGGGAGCAATGGTAACACTGTACGGAAAAAAATTACTTCCAGTCCGCGAGACTGTGTATCGGAAATTCTAACGATATGCTCATTTTATGATACTGCTATTTAACTAAATTTTAAGGTTTAAGTACGAAGAAAATGATATTTAATAAATAAAAGCCACAGACAAAACGTTAAAAAAGCCCCATTGGGCATAATGTAAAATCTGATAGCTTTCATATTTTTTTATTTCATTTTTTATTCATATTTAATTAATTTTTTATTTATTTTTTGTTTTGTCCCTGAAGTATTATTGTTTTCGTTTTGCGATTTTGCGTCCGAAACATTAAATGTCGGTTCATTTTTCAAACTGTTGCCACCAAATATTCCAGCCATGTATTATATTTAAAGAAATTGAATAAGGAAGAATGTGCATAAATGTATGTATATTTCTCGCGTTGTGATAAAACGGCGGTAACTACAGCCATCGAATTTAGAATGACGTAATCTTGCTGCGAATATGGGCATCTGGAAGCCCAAATTTGGAATTTGTTTCATTATCGATTTCATATTTTGTAAAACTTTAACGAATTTTTGATTGACAAAATCAAGGATTTCAAAGCGAGCAATGACAACGTTGTACATAATAAACATTTTTATCTCCAGCGCGTGAGAATGTGCATAGGAAATTCTAAAGATATTCTCAAATTAAAAATTATTTTGCGATATTGTTCTTTAACTGAATTTTACAGTTTAAGCGCGAAGAACATAATATTTAATAAATAAAGGTAACATACAAAATGTTAAAAAAACGCCCCTTGGAACGTAATTTAAAATCTGAAAACTTTCAGATTTGTTATGCTTTTTATGTGTTATTACGTGTATTTTTATATGTTTTCGTTTTATACGGAAATTTTGATCATTCGTTTTGAGTGTGGGAGCGTTTAAATTAGAAAAATAGTTTAAGCAAAACGCGAGGTAAGAGAAAATAAGCTGTTCACGGGTTTGGGCGACCAGTTGTTCTCGAAGATTATAGAAGCTGGTATTGCAGCAAACTAGTGCTCATTTTGCCCTAAATAAAAACCTACTTCAAGTATTCGGACGGATTGTTCTTGCTAGATAGTTTTTATTCAGCTTTGAGATTTAGCTCTAGCTGAATTGTGAGTTAGAGATTATACTATAAGTGATTCTGGGAATGGGCCATATTTGTTTTGCACTAAAGAGAAGCTGTTTAATATCCGTGTCCTGCTCAAGTTATTTACTGTAATTTACTGTGCTGTAATAATTAATTTTATAACAAACAGTTATTTCTTCCTCTTTGTCTGGTAGGATCATTTAGACAGATATCAATGAACCGGTATCCTGCAACAGTATGTTTATTCATACACTTAGTTTTGAGTGAATCTAAACGTTGTGCAATGTAAACCCAGTTATACGGATTCCATTAACCAGATATTCCAATTTTCCGGATCTTTTTCTGTTCTTCCTCAGCCAAGTAAAATTTAGTTTGCTTTTAATTTCGGTATTTGTTTGGATTTTATCTTTCTTCCAAGTAATGTAAAATGATAACCAGCGTAATGCATATGTTTAGGAAGCTTCTAAGCTAGTTAAGGTGAACATATATCATGTCTTCATCTATAGCGTTAAGTAAATAGATAGTCTATACACTGTCGAAGAAGCATAATGTACCTAGTGCTGTAGAGACATTATGTTATTTGGAAGCAAGACATGTGAAAAATGAGTAATGCTCTTGCTGGGACTGGAACCACGGACCTCTCGATTACGAATCCAGTGTGCTGACCACTACATCAAGAAAACATGCGAAAAAGGGCGGTAGAAATACCTTTTATAATCCCCTTTTAAAGGGCGACGATTGGGGGCTAGGGGCCCGAATCACCAAATCATGGTGGTGGAGAATCATCATCCACCACCGTTTAGTTCGGATGCCACTGTAGAGACATTAGGTATTTTTGAAAGCAGGAGACGTGAGAAATGAGCACTGCCCTCGCTGGGACTCGAAACAAGGACCTGTCGAATACGCGTCGAGTGTGCTGACCACTACACCACGAAGGCATGCTCAGAAGGAGGGAGAAATACCTTACAGTGCACGTTCTTGGTTTAGTATTAGGTCCTGTGTAAAAACAAAAGTGAGTTCACTGATGCTGGTAATTAAATGAATATATATATATATATATATATATATACTTTTGGTACGGTGGCTGATTGCAAGTAAACTGGGAGGTGCAGAACTGCACCGTTATACATATATAGTAGTTCCATATTTAAAATTTCAACTTTCTGATGCTACTCATTTTTGAGTTATTCAAGTGCTAACATACGTACTTACGTGCAGACGTTACGGACAATCTCTTCTGATGAGTCCTTTATTCTGTCCGTACGTACAGATATCACGCAAAAAAATCGTTCAACTGGATTCGAAAGTGGTAAAAATGGATGTTTTCTTGAAATATGATACCCTAAATTTTTGGCGATTACAATAATACCTTTACTTCGCTGAAGGAAGTAAAACATATTCCTGGGCATAAAAAGTTTTAGTAATCTTCTCAAACAAAAATGCCTGTTACCATATCGACTAGTTTATGCAACCATTGCTTACTTCTGCTTGTTTTCCAAAGTGCCCGTGTAAGTTTTTATCATTTTTTGTAAAAAACGTAGCACAAAGAAAAGTGAACAGTCAGTAGATATCATTAATCTCTGTATAAAATCGCCCAAAAATATGAAATCTCCATTTGAAACAGAAAGTATGCAAATAAAAGTAACGCCACTCTACAATATATTGTAATAATGTTAAAAAGAATGGAACTGTGTAAAGTAAATACCGTTCTGTGAAAGCATCAAAGTGCATCAACAGGAGATGAACGATTAATTTTGAAGCAAATTAAACTATTTCCTGTCGTAAATTCTTCGTTTGTTACACCAAAACTTTGGGAAGCTACCAGAAATTGAGTTCATTTACAACACTCAGATAATTTGATTTAAAAAAAGTGCGCATATCGTTTTAGAGTAGCAACTGAGGAAAGCTGTGGCATTTCAAAAATTCTAACAAACATTTTTAATTGTTTCCATATTATACATGTATGAATATTACCCCGTTGATTTTCACCACCGAAAATTATGAGTTAATATTTTTCAGCTGTAATTATTTTATTTTATTGGTAGTGTATTTATTGTAAGAATAAACATCCTTTTCTCATGACAACACATGATGAATTACACTTTCGAGCATTGCAAATACCAATTTTACTGATTTTATTTAGTGCATGAACTAAACTGACTCACATGACACTAATTTATTGACGATTTTTCGCTCATTCCAAGAAGTAGACTTGAGTCAGTAACGGCAGAAGACTAAATTTAAAACAGCATATAAAATTAATGAAGATCTATGAACTCCAAGTTCCTATATAATTAAATAAATACTGAACCAAAATATTAGTCTTACTGAGTATATTATGTTACCAACGTATATCTTTCGATAAGATTTTTTTTATTTCTTCAAAAATTAATAAAACAAGAAACTTCATGTTCGATATTTATTTAAGAAATAAAGTAGTTCTTTACGTTGTCTAAAAATAGAATACCATTCTGCACAATCAAATGAAACTGGGACAATGGAAGCAGAAGTACAGAGATTACTAATTTTTGCTATTTTTAAATTCCCGATTGCGGAAGATCTCAAAGAAGCATGAAAAGGATTTCAGAAATCATAGAAAAAATTAAAAAATACGACTGGAATTTTCAGTTTACCTGCTTCAGACTACAGCTTTATCATTTTAAGCTAAAGTTTCAAAATTTCAAAGGGTTGAAATCTTTAAAACATAAAAAAAATGTTCGTTTAAAACAAACTTTAAGCTGAGCTTGATATGTAGATATCAGATTAACATCTAATGAAATTTTAAGCTATGTAATTCGATTGGCTACTGGTTTACGAATTAGTATTCCATAAATTAGTTATTTAAACATAAATCAAGATAAAATCTTGTATTTAAAATTGCAAAGCTGAGTAGAAGAATTTTGCAATGATTATTTAGTGGTAACTTGATATCATACGGAGATCTCTGCACGTATAAAAAAGAGTCTTAAATAATTAAGTCCTTTCTTTTTAAATAATTGTACCTCTCACTACGTAATGTTAAATATGAAAGAATTATTATATAAAATGTTTCCTATTCTTGTCAGTTGCCATTTTGAACAGTTTTTTAAAATAAGGCTTCATGTTCTATCTCTTAATTTTCAGAGCACTAATTCTCAGACTAATAGTTAGCTTACCGTAATTTCTTAGTCAGTTATTTTACCTTCTGCCAAAGTTAAGTAAAGGATATATACATCGTTACTTACACTTAGGTAATACTTAGGTAAAGGACAACTACACACAGGTAACATAGATAATGCTTTCGGTTCAAAAAGCTCGCTAGTGAGTTTCCAGCGAAAAAGCACTAATCAGGCTCCACCCTCCAATGCAGTTTTACTATTTTAAAATGCTGTCTACCATTTCTGTTTTCCGTATTTAATTAAGAATATTTAGTTCTGTATTTAATTTTCCATATTCATAATTAGAGTTGATTATATTTTGGGTTATATTCTACAACCGGGATATTTGAAGCCGACAGCAAGTTTTAATGGAAAACTATATTTAAATATAATACAAAACTTTTCCGTTTTAGTGTTTAAAACTTTTACATCAATGGAAACAAGATATTAGATTTTGGATAAATTTTATAAACCGGAAGTGATACTTTACTTGAAGCTCTTAACAGTTTTTTGTAAAAAAAATATTATGATATAATCGAAATTTTCCAAATTTGATATTAAAAACTCGTAAATACACATTTTGACTATAAACTTATGGTACTGTACTTAAACGTTTAACAGGTTTTCGTGAAAAAGTATAGAATCAGTATAATGAGAGCTTAATTTAAAATAATGCAGCACATATAATTCTGTTTCCATTATACCTAGACAGGTTATTTGTTTATATCAAGCCTTAGACGAAAATGAATTTTATAACAGCGTTTCATATAGAGAACATTAAGGGTCTTGTAATGCTGGCTTGTTACACAAAAATACACTTGTTTTACTCTTGCAGTGTTGACGTTGATGAGGCACAAGAACAAATAGCAAATTCGTCAACACCAGATTTGTTGGTATTATAGAAATAACGTAAAAGAAATTTAAATCATGGTATTCATTTCAAAACACTTCATTTAAATATATTTTAATTTTTGATTTCCTTTACTTAAAAACCAGTTAAATTGTATGTTATTAAACTGCACGATAAAATACAATTTTTACTAAAAGGAAATAAAGGGACAAGCATTTGATTTTGGAAAACCTAGTATTTACACGTGGCCAAATATACCTAATAATGTGTAATCCAAAATTTTGTTCTTTAGATCGTTCTGTTTATGGGAACAAGAAATTAGATTTTGTTTACAAAATCTAATTTCTTGTTCCCATAAACAGAACAAAAACTCTAAGTTATACTCAAAGTAAACTAAACTCTAAGTTACACTTAACAAAGTTTACAAAACTCTAAGTTATACTCAACGTAAAGCTTGTTGCTGTTAAAAACACGGGATTTTCGGGAGATTATATGCAGACCACTTCAGATGCTTTGTTTTTCTCACATGTTGAACTGAAATCTGCATATCAACATCTATTTGAACTCTTTTCTAATGTTATAAGTTTTACATAGCATAATTGTGCACTTTTGTTCCTGTCCTACTTGCGAATGGAGGTTCTTACAAACATTTTCCTCAAATAACAGTCCTTTTCATTTTAACAGGATATCAAACTTCAAAATGATAACACAAAGAAACCTCGGATATTTCTTTTGAGGTATAAAAGTTATGAGTTAATAAAATCATTTTGTTTCTCTTCCTAGACAAAAATAATACTTTTGCAGTTCTCGGTACTTGAATTAATTCACCAATTTTGTATTAAGTCTAAATTTCGAATCGTATTGAATAAAGTTAAAACTCAGATAAAACAAAATTATCATTTTCCAGAGTTTGTTTTTACATTTCGTTTTTGAGCATTATATAGTATGAAAACGTATATACATACGTATACACTGCCGATTGATTAAAACTTTTAAAAAGCGTTCAAACATGAAAAAGTGCCTAGCAAACTGTATCCTTCAAATTACATTTCGAATGCAAACTATGTTGATATAATCATTTTGTTATTGACGTAAGTATGGTAGAAACCAATGTAATGTTAGACACTCAAAGCAAAGAAAAATTACTTGCTGCAAAATATGGTTAGGGCATTCGCATAAAGTGGCATTTTTAGAGTAGCAGCTTGCGCCGAATTAAGTAAAGCAATGTACAACACTCATGATTATATGCTTCGAAACTATCAAAAATATATATTTATAGAGGTACAAAATTGTGTTGCAAACTGAACACTGCACCACCTCTTAGAGATGCTAATAGATAATACAAGATAAAATGTAATAAAATTAAGTAGAAAATTTATTAAACGCTGCAACTAACTTAACAAGAAAAAGATTCAAGTTACATCTTATATCTCTATTGCAGTCTATGTAATTAAATCATAAACTAGACTTCACTGAAACACAATTAAATTTTAAAACTTTTAGACCTCAGCTAATAACAGGAGTAATTAAGCTAAGTGCTTTCATTGAACTTTATGTTGCAACTAGAAAATTGGAACAAATTATTACCATACGCGAAGAGAAAAATTACGCAAACTGGCACTTCTGTCTACTAATCCTCTTTCTGCCGTTTAGTTTGCTGCGTCTTCTGAATGACACGCAGTTTAATTAGGCCACCATTAATTTGCTTGAGTTTAAAGATCAGATTTGTGCAAATACTAAGGAAGCTAGCACGTGACAAAAGCAGTCTCCTACATCGGATCCTCTTTTCAAATGCAAGACGCCGAAAATGCAGGCTCCACTTCGAGAAAGACCTGTCTCAACCAGAACACCGAAAAGACGGCAGCAGATATTTGCTTCCAGAAATCAGGTATTCAGGAAATCGGGTCCTTGCCATTAGATGGGATGAAGCTTAGAAGGCGTAAACAACATGATCCAGTGTTCCTTTTCTGATGAATTATGTTACTGCAAGAAGGGAATACAATGTAACAAGCTTTTTTATGCGATTACTTTAAATCATTTTTAGAGATCTCTCTCACTGATTTAAACAGCGTAAATATATTCATTTAACTTCGGTTCCTTTCTAAAGAAACCTGTTTCTTTCATAATGATACCATCTTTTATTTGGTAACTACATAGTGTTTTGTGCTACAGATTCTTAGAGTTCTTCTTAAAAGATAAAGGAACAGAAAGGCTTGAAATTTTATTCCAACTTAGCTAAACAACAATATGTAACAGGAAATAGCAGTTATAAATAGTTTCAGGAATACTGAGAGATAAACCGAAATATAATTTGAAAATTCTATCGCAGATTTTATAAATTCCTCGTGGAGTAATATCAAAAGCAATAAGCCTTAAGCGAGAAGTTCGACTGTGAAACAGTTGCACAATACTGAACGGTACTGGCACATCTGAATTAACTCAGGTTATGAGGAACCTCATTTTTATAATTTTACTCATAGGGCCGTATACGTATGTTCAGCAAATTTTTCTAAATCTGGAAACTCCGTTTCTTAGAAAGTTCCTTCACAACGTAACCAATTTGGCAAAAATCACCAAATATTTTGAGCTTGACTACAACTAAGGCAAGTGAAGGCTTTCTACACATATATTCGGTTCAAACTCATCAATCCATATGCCAGTTCACTGTAAACTCCGTAATACATGAAATAAACACATGAGAACACAATAAGAGGCCATAATTTTAAAATTAAAATACAAATAGTTTAAAATAAGTAAATAAATAAAACAGACATAGCAGTGCAAAATTATTTAAAAACAAATATCCATAAAAATTTTCATCAGCATATTTTGGATTATTGTCTGAAGTTAATTAACTTAAATTTTCGTTTTCCAAATTATATTTTATATGAATGCTCATTTTCTACAGATTAATTGTTGTACTTAAATAGCATAAATGAATATAATAAATATGCTAATAATGTCACTCATAAAGATTATTGTAAGTAGAATAGAAACTTTTATATCTGTAGTAGCAAAAACGTGCAGTCTTTGCCAATTACTTTTACTATAATAAATAAATCTGACATTATGACTTCTGTGTTTGAGACCAGCATTGCATTGTGGTCAAACATTTCTCTCTATGAGTTCGAAATAAGAGATTGAGAATTCATTATAGTCTTTTATTTTTGCGTATCTAATATCTTAGAAAAGAAGTGAAGTATAGAATATCTCCCTTTTCTTATCATTTTATTAGTTTCTCCTATGTTGGATGTTTTATGTTTTTCCTTTTCCGTTACAATAAATCTAATATTGTTACGCTATTAACACCAATATGGATAAACTCATAATTTTAAGCACTGCATTTGATAAACATATTCAACATTAGATTTTCTAATGTTTTCAAATTTCTATTCTGTTTTTAGGCGTCACTTTTCAATTAAAAACGCTCTTAACACAGAGCAACGTTTTCAGGCGGAGTTCCATCGCAATTGTAGCATGATTCAAGAGCTAGTTACGAGACAATAATACGTAGTAATGAATAAGCTACTTTTTATGAAAGATTCCTCGAGATCTGAATATTATTTTAAAGTCACTATGAGGATAGATACGTTGAAAAATTCTAGCATAGAGCCATACGTGTTTTGATAGACTTGGAATTAAAAATTTGAATCCTAAAATATTATTAATTAAACTTGTTCAAGTAACAGTTTTCAAAAACTTCATCAGAAAAAGAAATAGTCCTTTTTCTCTTAATGTTTCATATTGAATGTAGGATTAGATGTTTTGCAGCTTATGAAAAGTCATTCATAACATAACGTATTCTTCTAAACATGTTCAGACTTATTTTATTTCAATTTTCTTTTATTATTTCATAAGTTAAAACTAGTGTCTATGAGAAGCAATGCATCAAAACATAAGATTACATAAAAATTTGTTTTCAAGAATTTGTTGCACATTATAAGGAAAATTCCTTAATCCCTGTTTTAGAAGTAACTGTAAAATCCTTTTCGTAAGATCCGATTTCGTAAATGCTGTTTAAAAATCGATAATCCTCTAATGCAGTTTTATATTTTCTTTTTATAGACATATTTGCAAAATAAAAGTTTTCCTATTCTTTGAAATTCAATGTAAAATTCTGTTATATTGCACGAAAATAGACGGAGGAGTTTAAAATTAATCTTTCTCTATCGGGAATAAGAGCCGCAGTTTTATATGTAAGTGAATATTGTATCGAACGAAAATAGACACAGAAAAGACTTTCAGTGAAACTTTCACTACTGGGAAATAAGAAACTCAGTTTTTATTTTTAGTTTATCATAAATTCGCATAACTTCCGAGTCACCTTAAAAACAGAGTTTGTTAAATTTTATCTTTTTATTGATACTTTTATTTACTTACTTTTAGCCCAAAAGGACGTTAGCTCGAATAGGCTATTAGACTCGAAACGGAATTTTACGTCGGCTACTATAAACGGCTATATAATGTTTCAAATTGTTGCCACTAAATATTATCACCCTATAATATTTTTAAAGAAATTAAATAATGAAGTGTCTGAATGTATATAAAAATTAAAGCTAATATTTATGTATAGTATGCTATTCTCACTTTAAAAAAACGAGGCTAGTCAGAGTCTCTAATTTTGTATAACGTAGAAAATTTAATTTTGAATAACGTAATCCTCCGCCGAATATGTGCATTTGAAAGACTGAATTTTGATTTCGGAAATTGATATTTCAGATTTTTTAAATCTTAAGAGAATTTTTATTAAGAAACTCAGTGATTTGGAAGTGAGCAGTGGCAACAATGTACGGAATAAAACAGTTTTATATCTAACGCACGAGACTGTATATTTGAAAGTCCAAAGATATGCTGTTTTTAAATATTTTGTGATTTTTCTGTTGAATGTTATGTGGCGTAAGTGCGAAGAACTTGACGTTTTATAAATAAAGGTAATAAACAAAAAGTTAATGTTTAAAAAAAACATTTTTCAAGCCATCTCACTAAGAAAAATGAACATTCATCTCATAAACTGAGAAAAGACGGAAAAATAAAAATAGAAAAATATGTGCCAACATTTAGCACCGCATCAAGAATTCTAACCATATGCTGCTAAAATTTTTTGCAATATGGCTGTTGAAATGTATATTGCGTAAGTGCAAAGAAAGTGATGAAAGCTACGAAGACAAAATGAAATGGGTTAGCAGGAGTTGATGCAACAGCAGACTGGTAGAATGCGAGCTCAGGGTATATGCTCGCATATGAAATGCCGTTTCATATTTCTTATTTTCTTTTTTATTTATTTATTTTTTTGTTTAATCTAACTTTTAAAATTAACTGTTAAAATAATTAAAGCTTCTGTATTCTCACTTTCTGGTGTCTGTATTCTCACTTTCAGGAGAACGAAATTTCTAGAAAGGAAGGAAGAAGGAAAAGAAAATTTTGTTTCTGAAAATTTCGTTCTCCTGATGAAGAGGGACCTATAGCTGCCCTCGAAATCGATTGAGTGTTTTAATAAATGTATGCCAAATTCAAGGTTGTTAAAGCGATTTTGATTGAATCATAACAGTCAAGAATGACTCATACGTCATTTTGAAACCACCAATATTAAGTCTGAAATAATATTTAAAGGATTAGACTTCCCATAAGTCGCCAAAATTTGGACTCTAAGAGGAATAACCTTCTGTTCAATATTTTCCTTTAGGAAAAAGTCTGCTAATTTTTCCTCGCGCATAACTAATTTGGAAAATTCTTCCAAAACTTTATTTGCTCGAACCACAGTGCTACCATTATAAAAAAAAAAATCTTGGCACAAATCTGGCGTCTGCCCACAAAATATTTTGAGACTGCTATAAGTAAATCTGACTTTAATATTTCCAGGTTTATACGTTTCTTTATTGCAAAGCAAATGAAAAGAGCAATATAAATTTTAGATTGGGAAACGTTTCACTGATTCTTTCTTTTTATAAAGAATGGGCCACAAATATCTATTCCTGTACAATTAAGTACAAAAACTTAATTTCTTCTTTCCTTCGGAAAATCTGCCATTTTTTATAACATAATTTTGTAATTCCTTTAAAACATTAAACACAATTGTGCAATCCTTTCCTACATGTATTCAAACCATTTAAAAGTCATCATTCCTGCCGAATGATATAAAGTAGTATTTCAGGACTACTGAAATGGAAACTTTCATGAAAATACTTTGTAATTAAATTAATTACCTCAGTCTTGGTTGGCAGTATGATAGAGTGTCTATGGTCATGCCTGTGGTATAATAGAGTTTAGTCCTACGCTACCTACATCAAATTCCTAGGAATCCTTCATCATCTGAAAAAGGGGCTAAATCCTTCGGGGAACTGAATGGTTTTTCTACCTCTTCCTGGTGTAAATTCGGGATTTCATCCTTAAATTCCGTTAACTGAATTTCCCTGATGAGAAATTCTCTGGCGACCTTCACTTAGAGTTAAAGGATTTAAAGGACCTGATAATTTTTCTTTTTTAAAAATTTCCTATAAACCTAAGAATATAGGGTTCCTTTTTATCTCAGGACGGTAATCTTTTCAGAAACACACTACTGTCCTCACTTACCAATAAATGTGAAGTTAAGAATGCTGCGCCATGCCACTACACTTTGCATTCTTTAGAGAAGATTTAGCATCAGTTTCTCTTATAACAAGAGCTGCTGGATTGTCGCTGCCGGGAAAATAATGCTATGAATTTGGATCATTCAAACGTTTTACCTCAATCACAGACTCATTGGGTTTTTTTAAGACGGGAGAGGTGAAAATTGGGCATTACCCTCACCGGTACTCGAACCCTAGAGTTCACGAATATGCGTCTAGTATGCTTCCAATTACATCACGAAACCATGCGAAAACGAGAGAGAAAATGCCTTACACCCCGATTTGCTAAAATTTATCATAAACGTTTGGTAGCACATTTAATCCAATAAAGTACAATCTTGGAATTGGTCCAGTAGAGCACTTTCGATGGTTTCTTTAAATCTAGAACATTTTTTATTATATTAGTGTTGCCAACAAGGTACCAAGAAGTTTTAATCTTGGCAGTCTGTTTACTTTCAGAGGTGCAACTCGATTCTAGAATGAAACTAGGTTAAAATCGAGTGTTCCTTAAGTACTCTCCTGTAAACAATATCGCTGTGAAAACTCTGAATTATAGCTCTGAAAGCAGTTTCGAGTACGTTATTAAAAGAATCAATGAATTGAACTAGACGTTTAGCAAAACAGTTCGAAATAAGGGAACGTTTAAGAGGATAACCCAGATAATCATCCTGCCGAATTCTTTTATAAGATCTCGCTGGCCCAACTTGTCAGAAACTGGGATAGTGATTGATACTATGTGTGAAATTTACACAGAAACGTAAGAAGGGGTTAGAACCCTTTTTATTTTTATCTTTAAAATGACAGATGCGTCTACTTGACACTCACAAACTGCGCCAACCCGGCGGTAAACTAAAACAAAACGTAAAACTAAAAGTAATGATGAAATAAACAAATATCAAAACACTACCGACGAGGCTCTGAGATCCTGAACTAACCGCGTTTTTAATTACCGCTGAGATTCAGCAAGATTTCTGATTAAACAGTTGAATTTTAGCACTTTTGCAAAGCTAGCCACACAGGCCGACACGCACTGATCTAAATTCTACTGAGGAATCTCACTAGCGTAACTTCAACGCAAGACTCTCAAACTCTGGTTTCGTCTACTATTTAATTCCACTAGCTTCCACTAAATTTGAATAAACTGCGCGTGCTACTACAGTTTGCATACTCTGGCACGGCATTTCTAGGGAAAATGAAGGCTAAACAGGAAAAGTAAATTAACTTAAAATAAATGTTAGTTAAAATAAATATTATCCCTACACTTTAATAAAAGAAATGTTTGAGATGATGAAGGGATTGTTGAGGTTCTTTTAGAAAAGAATGCTGTTTATCAAGGTCAAAAGAGAAAAGGAAACTATCGTCATAAAAAGCAGAGATTAACTTCTGTCAAAGGAAATAAGTAATTCAAATGTTGATAAAACGTAAATGGCCAAAAGTGTGTGCTAAGTACACATTAGATCCAAAAGTAAAAATAAATGTTTTAAGGGTAGTGGACGAGCTTTCGGTTGTGGAACAAATAGAAAAAGAATTCCGATTAATTATACGCAGCACTAAAATTAAATGCATTGTTTATTACTTAAACATCAAGAAAAAGGAATGGAACAAAGAAATTAAGATTTATTGTGTAAATTGGCAATCGGGGTCAATAAACTGCACTCTAATAAAACATCTGTTCTGCTGGACAATTAAACGAGCACATCATTAAGATGCAAACATCCTTCCTGATTTAATATGATCATTTTTAAATTCTTTCGATTTCAAATTATCTTTCTCATTGGCAAACATTTGTTAATTTTTAAAATTTTAATAATGCGTTCTTCTTAATATAAATTTTATTTAAATAACCAATAGTATCTGGAAGAAGTACATTTAATGCTTTTAAGATTTTGACAAAAATAAAGATAATTGTCAAAGTTACAACTTGTATTAGGCGTAGATTTTTATCATAGAAACTCTATCGATTTCGAAGGCGATCAAAGTCCCTCATCATTATAAGCAAAGAAATCTGCAATTGAAAATTAAGTTAGGAACATGTTTATACCCTAAGGAAGTAGAGAGAGTAGCTCCATCTGTTAGCAGAAATAATAACGAATATTTAAAAATTAGGGTAATAGAGATTTAAAAGCGTTCGGTATCACTGGACTAAAATCTTTAACTAAACACGGTAAATTTTTGTGAATGGGAAAAACTTCAAGAGAGTCTAATTCTGCCATGGAAGAAGCTTTCTGGATAATTTTTTCAGACACAAAGCCGAAATTGTGTTAAAATTTCCAACTTTGATTAGCAATCGAAGACCTTGTAAATTTCACCTTTCCGGACATAAGATCAATGTCTCTTAATGCTCTTTTGGTTTGATCGATATATCTCGAAACACACTGACAAGATATGCTATAAATTCTCCAAAAATTAAAGTCAGAAATACTATCTAAGAACTGAGCCATGGATATTATTGATACGCCAGAAAATAACTTTAGAATTGAATTTCTGGAGAATTCTTGCAATTTTTTAATTGATAGAAGGATGAAAAACGAAGAAGTTTTTTCAGTTGCAGATATCTTTGCTCCTGATGAAGAAGGACTTTGTTCGCACTCGAAATCGATAGAGTTTTTATGCTAAAAATCTACGCCTACTTCAGGTTGTTGCTTCACTTTTATTATTTACTTAAGGAATGTTTCTTATTTATCTTAAAGATAATTGTGTTGTTAATCAAGGTAACAGTGGTTAAGGTGAATGTACGTAAGAAAGACATAATGATACACATTTAGAAGAATGGGGAAGCTCCATTTATATTCTGGTCAGAAAAATTTTAGATAATGTGAAAGGCCTTTACCTTCAGATATACAATACAAATTCTACTATAACTATGAGTAGGATAAGAACCAATAATCCTATTAGTGCTGTTTTATGTAGGGGCTTACGCCTAAAGGGTCGTTTTTTTTAAAGTTTTGTGAGTTACTTTTACTATATATCATGTTCTTTGTGCTTAAACAATAAAATAAAATTCAACAGTAATATCACAAATTATTTCCAAAGAGCATATCTTTAGATATTCCAATACACAGTCTTTAGCGCTAGAGGTAATTTTTTCCGTACAGTGTTGCTATTGTTCACTTTGGAATAGTTGAGTTTGGTAATCAAAAATTCGTTAAAGTTTTACAATATATGAAATAGATAATAAAACAAATTCCAAATTTGGGCTTCCAGATGCCCATATTCGAGAGGAGGTCTGCGTTGTTCAAAATTTCATGGCTCTAGGTACCATTGCTTTTTCCTAGTGCGAGAAACATGTATACATTCATGAAGATATTTCATTAATTAATTTCGTTAAATATAATGCAGGGCTTTAATATTTGGTGGCAACAGTTTGAAAAGTGAAACAATTCGAAAAGGATAAAATCATGCGCAGAATTAACATTTTGAGTGTTATACATGTGCATTGGAAGAAAAAGGTTATAACACTATAGACAGCAACCATGAGAGGTCAGTTCGTTCTGGAAAATGATCAAAAAAATAAAGAACTTAGTTCTACTGAAAGAAAGTGATATGAATCTGAATGATGTGAAAATGATGTGTTCATTCAATGTCATTAATAACACTGTCCTCATAATGACACTGAATTAGAAATTATATCATTGATTGTCCTATTACTGCCCTACCAATGACATTGATTGTCCTAATGACAATGAATGAATTGAAAAATGAATGCAAAGCATTTCTATTCAAGCTTTTACAAATGCCTGTGAAAGTAAATGGTAGAGAAATACTCCAAAAAAAATAAAATTTCATATAAAAGCAAGCTGGAAAAAACGTCTCGTGTAACTCTACTAATTTCCTTTTCTTTAAAAAATTGTTCATTCTAGTTATTGTAACTGTACTAGAGGTTATGCTCTTCCCAAATTTCACAAAACTGGAATTCATTTTCAATTAAGAGTTTTAAGGTCTACTTGTCTACCTTTTGTGTGAAATCTGGAGAGTAGTGACTGCACAGAAGAAAGGTTAAAACTACCCTTTAAACTCTTAAATTGTTTACAATGCGTCAGCTAGACGCTAACACACTACGCATCTGTTTGCGCGGTAACTTAAACATTAAGAACTACACTCAAAATTTGAAGATGTTAACAAGTAGTAAAATCACGCTACAGGGTTCAGACTATGCTGTGTTGACGATTTAGTGCCAGCAAAGTAATAGTTGTTACGCCATGTTTAACCAGCAATAACTACTAAGCCAAAGCTCACACTACAATACGCACAGAGGTTTCCCAGACTCTCTAACTTTCCCTTCTAGGAACTTGTTACTTAAACTTTTTTCTCCCACTGGTACAATTTGCATTAATTCACACGCACTACCAACTTTAAATATTCTGGTACTGACAATTAGGGGAATGAAGACTTATAGGAGAGAACTTCAAATTAAATTTAACTGGTTATTTAAAATATATATATAAATCCTTACAAGTGTTTTAATTAGGAACAGCATCACACATTTTAGCCAAATATTTGGTTTCTACAATTTCTTCATTACTTTCTAACAATATTCCCCACTTTGAAGTTGTCAATATACTTAAGGCTATTTCATACCAGGATTCAGTTATCGTTTTTCAATTATGTGCATATGCTGTTCGGTTGGAAGTTTATTTGACAATGTAAGATATCGAAAGCTTATAATGTAAGTTCTCTGAGGCTTTTATGTATATTTATTACAAAGTCTAATCAGTATTAATATCTTTTAAAGTCAATAATAATTTCAAATATTTTAGATTATGTTTCATAAAAATTTGCACAATTAAGATGTAATATTCCTTTCTTCCTCAAATTAACTCTATGTAATAATTCAAAACTTTAACTTCCCTTTATTGTTGATAATGCTGCCTTCAGTACTAGGCTATTAATAGGAAAAGGAAACACATTGCTTAGTGTACGCTGAAATCTAGATTTACCTTCAGGTCTCATAAGGGGCTTCCAGGTAGTTCTAATAAACAAATATTTAAACTAATTAATTGAGACAATAAAGATACTAAATAATGGAGAAACTCGTAAATTAATATTTAATTTGTTTTATTTCGAAACAACCATTATCTTCCAATCTACCCTTAATCAATTACATAAATTCATAACTAATACTCCAAATTCCAACTTATATTCCGACAAAAATACTCAAATTCCCAGGTCTTATTATGTTGTTGGACATTGTACCCTTTGACACTTCACAGAACTGCTGTTAATTTTAGTTTCTGACTGTTACTAATTTTACAATGTTCACATCCATCGGTCGAGGACTTTCACAAGGTTTTCACTTTTATTTCCCCTATCACTTTCATACTTCGTACATGAATTTGTTTGCTAATTCATTAATACCTATTATATAATTATGTTATTTACGTTATATAATTACGAGAGAAAGAACAGTTTGGGCTGCTTTAAAAGCCCAATACCTTTTGCCAATAAACAAAATTTTACAATGAGAACAAAATATACGATTTGCATTGAGGATCTTCTGAAAGATTTCAATGAGATTTTTGTGTTTCAGCCCTGTAAAATTGACCAGACTCAGAAACAAAGACGTTTACTAGCCTTTCATTCATCTCGGATTCGTTGAAAATTTCCCGTCCTTCGAAGCTGCTTCTTAACAACCAGAAAATGTAGTAGTGTACTATATTAGTGCACTCTCACAGAATAAGGCACAGATTTCTAGTTTATCTTCAATAATAATAGGTTATTTCAGTAACATGTGCTTTTATGTTCTCTTGTATGAATTGGAGAACTAATCTTATCAGACTTTATAGTGTTCGACACATATCTTACTTGATAGAAACAACCAATGCAACAATTTAGCTGCGATCAACAGGTTTTTTAGCTAGATTTGGTAGTTACAGAACATTTAGCATTGTGTAAACAGTTACGTCGACTGAGTAAACAGTTACGTCGACTTACGTCGACTGAGAGGCAGAAACATTGTTTCATTGTAATTTCAATTGGCGTTTTAGTTAAAGCAAATACATCGTTCTTTATCTTTTAAACGATGGAATAGAATCTGTTGCCGGTGCGGATAAGACGGTGGAGAAACAGAAGGTTCCGAAATCCGATTAATAGAACATATGTCATTTCATTTCTGAAGTTTGTTTTGCAAGACAGATGAGTGGGGGAAGTTGATCGCTGAAATGTTAGATTTATTTAGCATCTGTATAAACGGATGTAGATATAGCTTGTGATCTGAAACCGAAAGCAGTCTTAAATGTAGCTGATTCCTTAAATCACTATTATTATCACACAAGCGCTTAATAAAATGTCCTCCTCCGCATTTTCTGACCGTAGTCCTCGAACACGCAAATATGCTTCCTGACTACCCTGAATCAGTACTTTTAAGTCACAACGAAGAAATACGATTAAAGCTGACTCAAAGGGACATCAGAGAGTTAGCAATTTTAATAATTTTAGCATTGGCGTTTAACTGCTATGCTCTTTTGATTTTCAACTATACCTCCTCTATAACTTTGCTCCCCAAGTTCGTAATAAGTAATCCATGTTTTCTGTAAGGATCTCATGGGTGACATGAAATAGACCACCATATAAAATAACTGAAATGAAATACGGAATAGTAAATCACTGAGCATATTTACTAAATTTTATAGAATAACATAAATTATGACAGCTGGCTAGTCTAATCCTACAAAAACATTATCTAAAATTTACTCACAATTTTACATTTGACATTTTCAATGATGATTAATATTCTGCCCACATTATTGGTAATGGAGTGTACTATAATTATATTACTGCTTTCTAACGGCAAGTGGAATTGGAGTGATTAATGGCAAACACTTCAATAATAATAACTTAAGAATCAAAATACAATTTATTAACCAGTATTATTCAGAACAGTTCAAAAAACACGTTAACAGTCGTTTAAAAGACTATGTTAAACATGCTAAAACAAACAGCAACATAGTCTACTGGCTACAGCGGTGTAGACAGCTTCAGGGCAAAGCACTAAAGTACAGCTCCCGACTCTGTTCGGTCGCTCTCAAACTAATCTCTGAACTCAAAACAATACTACTGAA
Organism: Stegodyphus mimosarum; assembly: GCA_000611955.2. Taxonomy (NCBI): domain Eukaryota; kingdom Metazoa; phylum Arthropoda; class Arachnida; order Araneae; family Eresidae; genus Stegodyphus; species Stegodyphus mimosarum. The sequence goes on along the minus strand of KK118226.1, from coordinate 1,187,347 downwards.
TTAATCATGTTGTCACGATGAACTGCTACTCCGCGCACAGGCAGTGCATTCATACCTTTTGGCATTTCTTTCTTTCTACCGACAGCGGAGCATTCGATCCATTGAGGCAGTTAGTATATCGGCCAGGTAACAAGTTGACTGAATTAACTTGGTTCACAAACACACTTTGTTACATATGGTGCACAAGACGAGTGCTGGGGTGCGAACAAATGGTGGGGGAGTCAATGGTGCAATGATGGAGAAAGGGTGCAATGCGGGTGAGGAGAACAACTTCAATTTCACATTTAACAGAGTTACAACTTAAGTGAGGTCAATAGGCATCCACAACGTGAGTACTGTGGACAGTTAAAATGCAGGTACAGGTATAACTAAGTTATAATTAGCTAAAATGTGCAGTAATTATGAATATGAACAATTAAATGATAAAAAAGTAAAAATAATACATTAAATAAGGCAAAGTGAATAATTCAATATTTCGCAATTCAAGGAAATAAGTGCAAACAGAAAAAAAAACAGAAGAAGCTAACTTAAAATAAAATAAATTGACTACAAATACAAAACATACGGGTGCTGGCGACAAGGATGGCAGCTGAAAATTACTTCAGCATCTCCGAGATATTATGTACGATATTAAGGCAATCGCATCTGGGTTTCATACCATAGCGCTTTTTCGAAGTGAGTTCAGCCGATGCGTGGATATGGTCCGCTACCCGCTGTCTGAGGTGATGTACTACAGTCTCTCTGCAAACGAACATATAGTGGTCCCGATCTCCTGCCATCCTGCACTTGCACTGGTCGTTTTCGCGTCGCCTGAAGCGATGTAGGTAAATCATGAAGAGACTATGCCGTGTTAGGAACTGGTTAAAGTGAGGCGAGCCGCTTCTTAGAAGCCGACAGACTATTGAAAAAAATCTGTAGACTCTTCTGCTAGTAGTCTCTGTTATAGATATTGCCATAGATATTGCCAACTCTTCACTAATTCTCTCTCGAGCTCGGCTTTGAAGAAAGAGCTCGGGAGAGGCACATCAAGTGTGGAAAACGTGGGGGTCAGTTGCTGCTCTTTTGGCTGTTGCATCTGCAATTTTATTACTCGTTATTCCGGTGTGGACAGGAATTTGGCCTATAAGAGTTTGGTGTATTTATTAACAGTTTTTGTATGGCTCTGACGAGTGAATTTTTACAGCATGTGCCTTGGATTGCCTGAAGGCCAGAAACCGAGTCTGTATAAAAATTAAAATAATTATTTTGCGGTGCGTAGACAAATGCTGCTTTTAATGCAATCAGTTCAGACTGAAAAATTCAGTTGTCCTGTCTGAGCTTTCTTTCCCAGGTCTTTAAGGTCTGATTTTTAAGTAGAACACAATAAACACTACCGGTGCCACATTCTCCTTTGGACCATAGGTGTAGGCTGCAGTAGCTTTGAACCGCACCGGTGACTTAAACTTATTCGAAATACTGAATTCGGCCGGTTGACAAGGCCGCTCGGAAATGTTTTACTCATAGTCAGTATATACATTAGCCTATCCCACAAAATTGCTGTTTCGTTTGAGTCAGAGTACACGCATTATTGCATTTTCGCGCTCAGTAAAGAGATGCAAAGGCGGTAGTCTTGAAAGCATTGTTTAGTGAATTAGTAGGCGAGGTTTTGTGTCCTCGGGAAATGCTTAAGAGGAATGGTCTTTGTGCTGAGGGTTACAGATTCTCCATTATAGTAGTGACCGTTATGCCCCACATGGAAGTCTCATACAGCGCAATACACTCAGCAACTAGTGAGTGCCATGTCTTAAACATCTTCGAAGAAACTCCCAATGTTAATGCTGCAGTCCTGAGCACGGAATGAAATATCCTGTGAAGTCGTACTTGAACTCCTTTAAATGTGGCATCCAAGTCAGTATGTCGTCAATTATAACCCCAAGGTATCTCAAGTTTCTAATCTCAATGTTTTTGCCATGAAGGTTGATGCCCGGGGTTCTTCAATGGCGCTAACCTGGGCAAATAAGCTTACCTTGAGTTTTAAGATTGGCAATAATTAACTTATGGTCATTTGGTCCCAAACAGCCGTTCGGCCATTTAGTCCATTGCTTCTTGCGCTTTAGCCTCATATGCGTTACAACTGTGCCCTTTGGTTACCAGTAAAAAGTCATCGGCATAAGCCAGTATTTCCGTATGAGGATCTGTGTTAAAGAGATTCAGCGCTGAGTAGCGGACCCAGACAGGATCCTTGAGCACAGCCTCTATCGATTGAACGCGAGTGCACACCTGCTTCTGTTGTAGCTTGTAAGCGGTAATCACTAATGTAACTGTAAATTAGATCAAAGAGGATTAGGGAAACACAAGTCCTGTAATCTCTTGAGTAGCCAGCACAACGAACCTAAGGCGCCCTGTTTGTCCAGAGATAATGAGACTGTGCTGGTTATTTCTTCTGTTATTTGCTATCATTTTTGGCTATTTGCTATCATCATTCAGGGTTGCAGAGCGTGATCGACCGATTTGCGAGGGATGAAACCGTATTGCTTTCCTTATACTTCGTCCAATTAACATATAGTGTTTCTTCGTCCAGTCAAGATATAGTGTAACTTTACCCAAGGCAGGTAGGAGGCAAATAAGATGTCAGTATAGTAGGGTCTTGGTTCGTTTTAAGGAAGTGCACTAGTTCACCGAGTTTCGTGCCCGCTGGGATATCTCTATTGCGCCAACACACAGTTATGTAGGCGTACGTCTCTACGTCTTCGAGAACATTCTGTGGAACACCAGTGGGAATTTGTTCTAGGATGGTCTCTTTCGCTCTATGGCATATCGCAAAATTTTCGCCAAAGGGACGATTCCGCGCCAAATCTGCCAACCATGCCTTTCCCTCCCATTTTCTGGCAAACCTAAACTCGTTTTATGGGGAAGCTATCTTACAGCAGCTGGGCATTTCCTAACAATATAGTATCACTAAACACTGAAACGTCCACTGCACTTTCTGGAAATTCTCATTTTAAATATTTTTTTTTCCAAATCCTACAAAATTTCTAATAAAAACACCATTATTTTTTCATTTTTCTTAAATAGTTCTCGTGAATAGTTACTCGTTTTGATTTCCAAAATGGGAACCATTAACCGTTAAGTAATGCAACTAATTGACAAAAAATAATTGAAAATACACTCACGGTTGGATATTCCCCCAATTTCTAAAACAAAGCCTAAGCCTTATGACTGCCTCCACTAAGTTAGCTCCTTGTCAAGAATCGCGCACAGTAAACTGTAGAACAGCAATTTTCACAAAATCTGCCTTCCCCGATTACGACTCGTTAAGAAGTTCAGTTTATGATGAGCGTCCGAAATTTTATAACTCCAACCACTACACCAGAAATAAGGTCGAACAATGAACATTAATTTTTGGCGAATGTCCGAAATTTTATAACTTCAGTCACTATAACACAGAATTTTGATTGACTCCCAAAGAAGAAAACTGGAAGCAACGGTAAACGGGTGATGACCACCCATCCGCTTGCAAATTTTCATCTGATATCTGGAGACGCAGAAGAAGCATCCTGAATTATTTTTCAAGAAAAAAAAAACCAGTGACGATGAACCAAATTCTTCGAGCATCAGTCCGTCCGGGTAAACTCGGGCCTCAGCTCAGTTCCTCCAATACTCGCCGGCTAATAACAATAAGAGAACCCGTATTGCGCTTGGTCCGGTCCCCACAACTCGCAAGCCACAGGGAGACTTAATTTACTCCTTTTTTTACCTTATCACATTTCTTTTCAGCGGAAAACTTTGCTTCGGCCTCTCGTGCAACAGTGCAAAACCCCGGTAACGCTAAACTATAGGCCGCCTCTAAATTCACTATTGGCTCAAATTAACTATAAATTAATATTTACTACTCACTCTAACCAACTAGAAAAAGGGTAATAATTTGTCTGCAAATTTCAAAGAAAATTCTCTGTTTCAAAAGTGACACATCTATTCTCGCGCGGGGGGACGGAAGCGCAACTGTCTTCTGACCTGTAAGCCTCGTGGGAACGAACAATCACTCGCTTTTTAACTACAGAGTTCTTTTCGCTAGCTTTTTAAAAAGTAGCGTATTCAATAGAGAAATGAGTTTAAGATAATAATGTATTAAAAATTAGTTCTCAAATATTAACATTATAAATTGACTATTCACGGTAAATTAATGCGTTCACTATGCACTTCAAATTAGTACACAAAAAAATTCAGATGCAGGAATATGATATAATTCAGGTAAAACTTCACTAATATTAAAATATGTGTTTCATAATTAATAACATTTGAATACATATGTACTTTCTTAGTTTATTCTTTTTGAGGTAGTTTTTTCTAATAATTCATTTTGTCATAATAACTATTATTTATTTTTAATGTAAAATATTTTACCTTTAATAATAATTATTTCTGATTTGTGCATTGCGGAATTTTGTTGATTATTTATTATTGTTTAAATTCATTGAATATCTATCAACGATTTCATATTTAAAATAACAACTACGTTTTACACTCTGCTTAATTTGTCCACTTAATATATTATGCTCTAAAGTAATTCAGATAAATCGAAGCAATTCTTAGGTAATTATTTTGCTAGAGTATAATAAATGGATAACATGCAATAGAAAACAGTGCATTAGCAGTATCATATTTCTGGAAAGATTTCCAAAATAAAGGATTTTTCAGAAATCGAATGGCCTCACAGTAAAACGTAAATGTGTTGCTTAATTTGTTTATTTATTCGTATCTCCAACACTTCTGATTCATTTATCACGTCCGGTTTACATTTATTCTTTTACAAATCTCGAGTGTTATGCAACAATTTGTCAACATGAGGCAACAACTCTTTCAGTTTCAAAAAGAATTTATGAGACAATTGCCGCCTTAATTTTATTTTAAAGGTTTAACAAAATTAATTACTTAGCGATGTAATTAAATTCCGCCACTCAGATGTTAGAAACGCGAAAGGAAGGGGAACATTTGGTTCTTTTCCACTTGACACAAAAGCAATAACGTAGGCATAGTCATATGACACTTGTAGCTTTAATGTCCTTTTTATTCTAATTAAACAAATTCTACATAAAGCACGCTGAAGTTTCTGGTGCTCTGAGTTAATTACAATTAACTTCATAAATGAATGTTAATTTGAAGTTCTAAAAGATTCTCTTTAAAAAGAAAATGAAATGAAAATAAAAATCATATGTTATGGTGTCGTAAACAAGTGCTATAAATATTAAAAACATCAGTGTATTATGCTTTTTTATTATTTAAAATATTATGTTTATATTAAAACTTTTCTAAGATTTAAATTCTTTTAAACTTGAAAACTGTGTTCAGCTACATTCAGTTATATTTGTTTACATGTTTTAACATCTATGGAATTTTAATTAAACAAAGTTTTTTTAAATTTCAATGGAAATTCTGATATGCATGATTTTGATTATAGAGAATAATCTTAGTTTGATTCCAGATAATTTTGTTCTTTCCCAGAGGTGGCAGTCTTAGGGAGATGGTGGCTAATATCATTGTTTATTTATGCGTTCATAAATACTAGTCATATTCAGGTTTGTTATCTTAGGAAACTTGGCCACAGTTAGAACTTCACTGCATCCGTGCCTTCGTAAACGTGAATAATTGATATTTTATAGACTTTCAATGCATAGAGTTTCTTATTTAAGCTCTTGAAATTTTATTTCTTACATATAATATAATTTAACATTTTAATGAGAAATGTGAGTTTCAGCGAAAAATATCTATTGGAAACTAACAATGCATTAGTTATACAAATTTAAATAATATATATTTAATATGCTTCGGCTTCCACATACACACTTTTGCGCAGAGAGGGAATAACAATACAGTTACTTGTTAAAAAGATATTGTCCTTGTTTTTTAGTCTAAAGGAATATTTTAAATTAATTCTTACCTACTCTTACCTTACTAATATCATATTAAGAGCACATAAAATAGATTAATTACAAAATATTAAATTTTCGGAGTGAAAACGGTGAGGAATGAAATATGCCGCAGATGAGAATCAAATCAGGAGTGTTCTACGTGTCAGCTGGATATGCTCGCAATAAAACCTCACGTAAAAAGCACGTAAAGAAGGAATGCTTAGTGTTCTTTCTCATTTCAAAGACGATTAAAAAAGAGTGAAGAAATGCAAATAGCCCGTTAACCACATTTTATCATTATACATTATTGCCAAGTTGATATATTTTTTTAGAGATGAAGGTATTGTGAAAGACAGAAAATATTTTAAGAGATTTTGAGAGAGATGAAAATACTTTGATACTTGAATATGCTTGAAAATTTCTATTCCTTATGTCCCCGATCAGATATTGATCAAAAATCAAAAGTATGTATTTTCTACATAGAAATAAATTAATGTGTAATTAAACAAACATTATACACAAATTAAAGCTAAAATCAGATTAAAAGCAATGATCATGATTTAACATAATGCAACAAACTGTGTAAAGTTATGATACTAGTTAATTCAGTGCTTTAGATTTTATTTTCTTTATTGTTAGACATTTGGATAACTCATATGTAAATTTATACTATTACAACTATTATTAACGATTCAATATTACAAGGGCAAACATAAATTACTGGGGAATTCTTTCAATTAGCTCTCAGAATTATACGTTTCATGGATTGAAATAATTTCCATTATGTTTCATTATTATGCAATGAAATTCGGTAAATGATAAAGCTGTTGTTAATTCGATTGCTTTTATTTAGAAAAAGTTATTATTTTTTACCTTGTATTTTACGAAACCATGTTGTCTGAGTCTTATCCCTAACAGTCAGACAGAGAGTTCTAGAACTAACTGCAATAAATACGTTAACGTGTTTAATAGCATTTATATTTCAAGTTACAATGTGCCACACAAATAGAGTATAATTTAATTCTTGTGAATAAATGATGAATACATTCTTGAGAATAATAATCGAATTTATATAATACTCATAATCGAATTCTTGTGAAATATATTTCAACAGTACTATTCTTTGTTAAACGGCCATATTTAAAAATTTCCGCATTTAAGAAACAGTTGATTTCCAGAATGACTGTGACTCTTTCAAATTGTAACAATACCTGGAAAATTTCTTAATGAACCAGTACATATAATAGCGTGAAGCGCTGAAAGTAAAGTTTCTCAAATATTACAGGTACACATACGATAAGACGGAAGGACTCTCCAGATTTTGTTCATAGCTTGCATACATATAGTCACACTTCACTAATTGTGCAGCTCCAATCAATCGTTGAGGGAGAACTCCCCAGATATTATTCCCAGTATCTCCCATCCTTCTTCTCCTTCCACCAACCTCTCGAGAGATTTTTGTTCTCCGTTAATTTTGAGTTCCCCCTTTGCCGCACATACATTTGAACCATCTCCGGGATTCGAGCCAGCGCCTATCGATATGGCATTCAGCTTCATTAACCACCATACTTTATGGGCAGCTTTCGCCTGTAACATAAACACATTTTAAATATACCCTCATTCTCTTATGATCTATAACAACCCAAACCAATTTTATGAGGTCCGCAAGCCGCAGTTCAGTTGTGTATTTGTTGCAAAAACTGTGTTAAAAATTTTTAAGATTTTTATTATTTGAACACCGTGTTTAAAATATTTTCTTTCTTTAACACCGAACGTGGAAATCGTACCAGAAAGTCTATGCAAGGAGCTAATTTATTTTTATTCGTACTTCTCAAAAACTTATATGGTATTTCCTCCCTCCTTTTTTCATACTTTTTTGTGTAAGTGTAACTCACTCGACGAGTATTCGAGAGGTCCAGCTTAGAGCCCCGGTGAGGGCATTGCTCATTTTTCATGTCTTCTGCTTCAAAACAACCTAATGACTCTACAGTGGCGGTCGAACTAGAAGGTAGTAGATGATGATTCTTACACTCAGGATTTGGCTACTGGGTCCCCTAATCCCCCAAGCGCCCTTTAAAAGAGAAGTATATAAGCTAATTTCTCCCTCTTTCTGCATGCCTTCATAGTGTAACGGTAGCACACTCGGCGGTATTCGAGAGGTCCAAGTTCCAGTCCCGGCTAGGGCATTGGTCATTTATTTTGTTTCCTATTTCAAAAACCCTAATTACTCTACAAACTATGCAAGCTCAGTTACAAATTATTGCACTAAAAGCAATCGGTTTTTTGGAGGAAATACATTTATATAAGAACAGTTTTTTTCACAGGTTAAAATTATTAAAAAACACGATCGACCGATGAGCATCTGCAAACCATGATGAAAATAATTTATAGTAATTTCTCCACAGTAATAGAAATTTTATTATCATCGAAAACTTTCCGCCACTGCAGCACATTATTTTTATAGAGTTTGTTTATTAAAACTGATAGTTAAATATCTTGCATTTTTTTCTAATGGCAACAGTCTCGAGCGCTCGAGATAAAAATGTTTTATTTCCGTACAGTGTTGCACTGATTCCTTTCAAATCGTTGAGTTTATTAAGCAAAAAATTCATTAAAGTTTTACAAAATATGAGATAACTAATAAACGAAATTCAAACTTCGGGCTTCCAGGTTAACATGTTCAGATGGAGGACTACATTATTCAAAATTTGATGGCTCTAGTTACTGTCAATTTTTCACAATGCGAGATCATCACCCTGTATTATCCTCATATACCATTACTAATAGTTAAATAAGTGTATAATAATATTAAGGGTAATTAAATATTCATTAAATATTTTCACCCTATATTACTTTAAAAAAAATTAAACAACGAAGAATTTGCATGTATGTTTGTTCATCGTTTTGTGAAGAAATGACGGCACCTACAACCATAAAATGTTTAATAACATAGTCCTGCAAGTATATGGAATCTCAAATTTTAGCTTTCATATTTTGTAAACTTTTAATACTTTTTAACTAACAAATAAATAAATATGAGTTAACACTCAAAACATTAATAATAAAAAAGCAAAGTTATGTTTTTTAAGCCATTTTTTGAGAAAACTGAGCATTAATATGATGAAATGGAAAAATAGAAAAAGGATTGCCAATAATTAATAGTATATTAGGAATAAACATATATTGCCATGCTGCTTTTAATTTATTTTTAAATTTTGCAGTTGAATTGTATATTACGAAAGCTCGGAGAAAATGATGCATAATAATAATAACTAAAAAGAAAAAAACAGAGTGGTTTAGCAGGAGTGAATGCAGCAGAGCAGACTGGTAAACTACACTTCCAACGAAAGCTTGAAAAATCTTAACAAATTTTTGAAAAATGCAGGTTTAATGTAGCCAACAAATTTTCGAATAATGTAGGTGTTCAAATCTGAATCCTTTCAGATTATTTTATAGGATATTTCTTTGTTGAATACCGCGTTCTTCGCACTTATACCACATAAAAACAATTCAAGAGTAAGATCACAAAATATTTAGAAGCAGCATATCCTTAGATTTTTCAACAGACAGATTTGGGCGTTGGACATAAAAAGGTTTATTCCGTACAATGTTACACTGCTGACTTTTGAATCGTTGAGAGTTTGTTATTTAAAGATTCATTAATGTTTTAAAAAATATAAAAAAGGAATAAAACAAATTCGAAATTCAAAATTCCGGCTTCAGTTTGGTGTACATGTTCAGATGCAGTACTACGTTATTCAAAAGTAGATGACTGTAGGTACCGTCGTTTATTTACAATGCGAGGAATATACATTCATACATGCAGATTCTTCATTTTTTCTTTAAAAATGATAAATGGCGGTAATATTTAACGGCAACAATTTGAAAAGTGATACCAACCAACTGGCGAACCAACGCAGAATCCCATGGAAGCGTGAATTTCAGGCATGTCAGATCACGATCAGTTTTCTGAGGTCGACCTTGTGTCAGAATAGTGTCAATTCTCTCTATATATATCAGGCAATACTACGCTCTTTCTCTTAGCGCGGTTGAGAGCCTTCGCCGATCAACGGGTTTAGTACAATTTCACAGAAGAAAATTCCGATTCGCCGTTTCATATCACGTGACCCTAAGTAGTCTCATCTTACGTAAACTACACTACAAAAGTCTAATTCTCTCAGTAATTACCTGCATGAATTTCGAGTTAAATCTTATTACTGAATACAAGTTTAAATGCAAGAATTATTTCAATTCGTACGAATTGCTTACTAAGAAATTGTGTAAAACCTTTTTTAGCTAGTGCATTTTTATTAAAACTGATTACCTTAACCTTGACTTTGCTTTTCTGTATTTTCACTTTCAGGTGAACGGTATGATTACACCCTGATTGACTACTTAACTCTGTCAGTGGCGTTAGGGCATAAAATTGAACTATCTGGTAAAAATCTATGTAATTGTATGCCAGTTATTGAAAGAAGCGATCTGCGATCTGCAGAATCTCATTTTGAGACAAATAGCCCTTTTGAGAAAATAATATTCTGTTAAAATTCTACGTTTGACATCTCATAATTTGCAACAACATTGTTAGCAGAGAATTCGTTATCGTCTGCATTTTTCTTTGCGGCATAAAATTAATTGCATTAACCTAAAAGAGATTATTTAGGATAATAATTTAAATTACACATTTTTAAACAGTTAAAATCAAAATGGGATTTTAAATTAAAGCTGAGATAACCAGTTATATGAAATGAAATGCTTTTACTCAAACCGTTTTTAGAAATAGTTCTATTTGAAATGAGAAAAAACATTTACCTAAGCAGTATCAGAAAAATTCATTGGAGCACTGACACTTGTTCCAGAGTTCCTGATATTTCTGGAAACTTCTGTAAAATATATCGTTTTTGATAGGTCGTAGGTTAGCTGTTCACCGCTTGCATAGTTCAAGTTATTATAATAACTTTCACCCCTAAAACCGTTTTGATAAGGAAGGGTATTGTGGTCAGAAGATGAGAAGTCGGATAAATAAGTTGGCTGTAATATAGTAGGAATATGTTTCATTAAAGACACTCGCGACATCAGGATGAATTGTCAAACGTTGGTTCATTCCGTTTTCCCTATAATACAAAATACAATACACCATACGGAATAAGATTACTTCGTACGTGTCATTTACAGAAAATGCGTTAACGTCTTCTAATAGAAGCTCCACTTTTTTCCAAATTCCGCACTCGTGGCATGATCTTTCTACGAATGTTTTGAGCAGAGGGAAATGTACTTTCTTCAACTCATTCATTAAGGAAGGGGAGATCAGTCTGACCATTCACGGCATTATATATTAGCAGTTTTCATTTTCTTTGCGTTAGCCAAAGCGTAATGTCGGATACAATGCAATCATCTGTCATACACAAGCAGAATGTTATCTTCTGCAGTCTAAAAACTTTAGTGTTCGTCTGCCATTTATTCTCCATTAATCGTTAGAAGTTCACTATTAATGCTTTTGCCACCTTTGCCCCCGATCGATTCCCCGTATGTTCGTATCATTTAACCAACTTTACGCTGACTGTGACTAACCTTTCTTCAGTGCAAGAAACAAAGTAGTTCAAGGCATTAGCAACTACCTTTGTTTTTAAATCTTTGTAATAACAAAAATATTATCAGCCTAATTTATAAAATGTTTTCTAAAAAAAAAATTAATTAAATTTTGCAAGGGGCAACTCTGTTATCATTGACACTTCTGTTGTTAACATTCGCTCATTATACGATGGTACATCCATCTTTGGAATACTCGATTAATCTTGAATGCTTTCCACTGAGAACGAAGATACGGTTTTATTACCATTTCAGAGATATATTAAAATACCTATATTATGATCACAGTGCCCTCAATGAAAGCTATGTTTGAGATAGTTTTGAACTATTATTCATTCCGGTAAGCTTTCTGATGACCAAGCTATTTGCATAATTACAGCTTCCGTACAGTTGGCTCTATTTTACTCATTTGAAAGAGTTACTTTACACTTAAAAGTCAGAGATTTTATAATATTTTGACCATTTAATATTTTCCAGAGAAATTTCAGAATTTTTATGCTAAATGTTAATTTAAATATGTATAAATATGTATAGATGTTATAAATTATTGTCAAATGCTGGGGTAAATTCACATTTCATTTCACTGAATGTTAGAACCTTTGGGCTTGCAGATAAATTGGTATGTTTATTTCAATGTAGTAGATAAAATGCACTTAGGCACTGAAAACGTTTCATTGAGGTTCATGAGACAAACATTTCATTCAGGGGTTTACAAGACAGGTAAAAATCATTTCGTCAACTCTACTAACAGATTCCTAATTTATAAATTAAATATTTATATATGTATAACGGTCTTTTAAATCTGTAATTTTAACTACATACATCCCCTTTTCAAGGCTTCATAATGAGACAAAGTTCTCATTGAGGTTCCCAAGACAGGTGAATACCACCCTGTCAACTCTACTAATAGTTTATATATATATATATATGTGTGTGTGTGTGTGTAAGATATCAAAATATGAAGAAATTTAACCCTCAGAGCAGCACTACGGGTTTAGCCCTGAAATTTCAAAGTTCCTCAAAATGTTATTAATAAATGGTATTTTCTTGATTATAATTACAATACAGGCAGAAATTTTCACGTGTGAAAAATACGAAAGCTACCCTTCGGAAAACAAGGCATTCAACTCTTACATATAGGCCTTTGTTGAAATGTGCAGTAACTATCAGTCTGTTGTCTAGGGCATTCTTCAAGCAAATAATATTATACGGCGAATATGTGTGTTTTTCCGAATTCCATCCACTTATAACGCATTTAATTTGTGTGCTGACAACAACACACATCGGTCATGACTAAGAAGTAATTAGTGTCATTTTCTACCAAATTATTACGTATCTGTCTCTCTCTCACTATATATATATATATAACATGTTCATAATACATTGAATGCGCAAGTCCGATAATAGGTCAGTAAAATTTATTCTTCTCAAAAGAAATATATCAGAACTCTGGAATTTTCTTCGATATTCATACAAGTATTCGCAATATCACAAGTATAATCAGTAGTCATACTTCAAACAGCTAAAAGCATTAAATACAAAGTAATGAAAAACACATCAAAAGAGGAAGCTACTCGAATATCTCGATTCAAGCGGAACTAAACAACTCGCAACAACAATAACAGTTTTCAACCGGTCGCGAGATATTTCTAGTACTTTGTGTTTCTCGAATTTACTGGAAAGCAATAAAAGTGTTTAATGACGGTTACAGCTAACACAGTAGTCAATTGCATTTATTCAATTTCAATATAAATTACTGAAGAAACCGTTTATTCAATGTTAACGCACGTGCTCCTGTATTTTTACTTTTCTCGCATAGCTTTCTCTTAAAATTTGTCTCGCGCTACATTACACAGAAATATAGAAAAATTTTAACTATAATTCTACGAAAAGCACTTATCTAAATACAAAATTTGTAACAATATATATACATGAGCTCTTATTTTCTATTTCTTAAAGAGTTTTATTTTATTCTTTTTAATTCGTTTTGTGTAGGTTGTTGTATTTAGGTCCAATGATAATTCGAGTTGCACTGGTGGTATTTATTATTTTGTTTCGTTTCCTTTTATTAAGTGGCTAAATGCCACCGTTTGCTGTAGAATGGGTTGGTTCCCTAATGAGTCATACAGCCGTCATAATTTGGCTGGGGGGACTGGGGGCTTCGCCCCAATAATCAATCAATCAATTCATGAGATTTATTTTATAAACATGTATTATAAACATTATATGTGTGCTCTAATTTGTTGGGGTTCTTTACACTATAAATTTTCAGTTAAAATCGAAACTCTCTCAATTGACCAAGTGTTGTAAAATTATCGGAAGAGAGAAAAATGAACAACCTCAAACTGATGGACGAGAAATTACCGTTTAACTGGGATCACATGCTTTTCACTTTTTCGCAGCTTTTACATATTTTTAATTCAAATTCAGGAATATAGAATGAAATGAACAATAAAGTATAAAAATTCCTATCGTATATTATATAGAAAGAAAAATGCAATTTGACATTTGCATATGGTATCTTATTACAAAAAATTATAACGTATTGTTATTGTACTTCGATTTGAGAGTTTTTTATGAAATTACAATCTCTTTACGATAAAAGGAAAAGCAGTAATATGCTTAAAGCATACTATTCTTCCAACAAATGGACTGTTTTTTATTATTTTATTGAAAAGTGTGAGTTTACAGGGAGCAAAGAAATAATTGGGTTTATAATAATGTAATTTTCTAATATTGTTTCATCGTTATTGTAAATGATTTCCTTTTTATTAATATGATTTGAGCAGAAATTGGCAGTATATACTTTTATTTATTTATTTACTTGAAATGATATTTTTTACATTTTGATATGCGGATGTTTTTAAATTTTAGAAATTGCACTGAAATATGATATTTTGAAAGTTTTGTAACTGGAATTTAAAAATTTATCTACATTATGTTGCTCTTTGATTTATTTTAAATTTATTTAGCTTACAAAATGTTTAAATATAAATAATTTTTTTATCTATTACTTAAGATAACTGCCGGTTAGGATATGTAAAATGCTAAATTTATGCTAAAAATTATCATCATCGAAAATATAAAAATAAATTAAATTTTATGTTAAAGTTACATTGCAAACGTTTTAATAAGGTAGAGTGGAAAAGGCAAAAACAAATTCAAATTTTATTATTTCCTGGCCTAAGAAATGGTTCCGTTCGATGAAAAATTGCAATTTATTGTTGGATAAATAAATTGCAGCTCAATCGCTCGTCATCTTCAGGTTTCACATGAGGTAAATAAAAAAAATCAAAGCTAATGTTAATGAAAACAGCAAATTGTTTTTTAACAATATATTTTAATGATTTTTTACAACAATTTGTTGCTAAAGGGTGCGTAGAAAGATGTAACTAATACTAACGCACTTAGATTTACTTCAATAAGTAATAGCGTAACAGCACTAAGGCTTAGAATTTAATTACAAGTTAGTCAGGCGAACGTCGAACAGAGTAGCAGTGGTCTGACACTAAAAGCTCTCTCACACTGAGAGGTTCCTACCTACCGTTTAAATAGCAACTTGGCTCCACTTCAAATTAGCATAAAGCTGAAACGCGCTCTTATTCTAACGGGAAGTTGAAATAAGAACAGATAGAAAAAGGCAAATTAAAATAAAACTTTGTTAGTTTAAACTAAAACCTTACAAGTTTATAATATATTCGGCTAGTAGCTTGAAGCCATCTGTTCGTTCGGAAGTTGATACACAAAGGAGAAGAATTCTACTACTGCTAGTTGTAGTGAACCATCTTTAGGACTTCAGCCATCATCTAGGACTCCTATTTGCTAATCTGAAAAGCACTCCCTTGATGATAATACCTTAGAAATTTTATGGAGATATTTTTAGACGCTACTAATGTCTTTTTTGTTAATTTTGGATATATCAACTGGAATAGAGGCATAACCTGTAACGGGAAGTATTCCATATGTTTTCAGGGATTTTCCTTTTGTTCCAGAAAACTGTTGTATTGCGGATGTATTTCCATCAAACTTCTGGAAATGATTTCGAAGATGTAATTCATTAGTGTGCAACAATAAAACAAGCCAATCTAGTTTATGACCAGCAAAGATCTTAAGACGTCTAATTATGCAATTTTTCTTTCCAGTGCTGACCCTCGTTCCATCGCACCCAACAGAAACCAGTTTGGAAAGTTCCATTCCTTTCTATGTAACATTGTTGGTGTTGCTTTGTGTAATATCTGCACTAGACCCAGAATCCGTAGTTACATGTCCTATTTGGGTTCTGACAAAAGAAGAATATGCTCTTCCTCAGCTGTAGTCCTGCAAAAAGGATTTCTCTTCTTCTCATACACTATAGTTTTGTCCTTGCTCCTTTCAAAGTCGATGCCATACAAAGATTGTATTATTGGTATAGCGGTTGACTGAAGTTGGAACCGTACCTTACGATGTTCTCTCCGCAGCTCACTCCTGTTAATAACTTTAGCTGGATTATCTTTAGATGCAATTCCCAGAGGAACTTACCTGAGATAACTGACGTACGGAGTTTTTTTCCAAATTCTTGAAATGGCACAGGAAACAATTTCAGTAATGTCTTTGACTGGCGGATCTTTCTACTTCCCTTTCCACAATAACTCATTTCCTACCCAAAGGAAATGCTTCATTACATCAACATACGTGAGTAAAACTGTTGTCTCTTTAAGTTGTACTGAAGTTCCAAAAACATCACAAAAAGATACACTTCTAGTTGACATCATCTTATGTCGAATTATGACTGATAAAGTAGGATTGATAAAATACACCGAACAACCAACTAATTGACAATAAAATTCGTTAAAAGATCATGGAACCTGTATGATTCTCCACCCCAAGCAATAACCAATAGTCACATTAGAACCCATCTATCATCTAGAAACATGTTTTGGCATTACATTTGATATTTTGGTGTGGGAAGCACTTTCTAGCGCTAATAATGGAGTTTTTGACAAAGCAATTCATGAAAAAAGCATGAAACCGTTAAAAATGTTAGTACAGATATTCACTTGAACCACAAGATGTCCATATTTTGGGCTGAAATTTGAAGAGAATTTGTTGTAACCCATTTGGAATCATATAATGACTCAGGCAATATGAATTTTTTAAAAACGTTTTTTTCGCTCTACCCTTTTGTATAAGTGATAACATAATCAAACTTTCAAGAGGTTATTTGTTCATAATTTATTATTTCCTTTTAATTTTATTTGCTTCTTAAATTAAGGACTTACAACGAATGACAAAAACTAAATTTTACGTTTATTGCTAATATCTTACATTTGAATTTTTATTACATTATGAACGTCTAATGATTCAATAAAATATGACTATTAAATTCTTGTGCAAAACACATTAGAAGAATTAGTGTGCCTTAATGAAGCCGGTTTCATTTATTTCTATTAAATACAATAATTAATTAGTGCATTTTTATGAATGCTTGTTGTTTATCAAAATAGGGATTCTGAAACTTGTATAACATTTAGTTTCCGAAAAAATGAAATTGAAAAACGTTTCATTAAGTATTAAATTAAGAAACTTATTGTTAAGTATCGTTTTCTCTTCCTAATGCCTAGATTGACCAAACATGTATTTCCTTTGCATTATTTATTTAACGTCAAAAGAGGTTTTTATGTGTTAAGCTAGCAATCGCTAACTAAACTTCCTTCAAATAAAAATGCAAAAAGAGAAAGAAAGAAATATAGATCTATCAGAATGTTTACATTTTGCATTTGGAAGAAACTGCATTCATATAGGAGCAAAAATTATTTGAATTAATTTTTAAACTTTATAAGGTACTTTCTCTTTCCTTTCCACGTAACATCGTAGTGTAATTGGAAGCACGTCCGACGTGTATTCGGAAGTTCCGGAGTTCGAATCCCGGTGAGGGCATTGCAGATATCTTTCGTTTCATTGGCTGCTAATTTTTTTTTTAAATTCAACGGTGGCGTCCGAACTAAGAAGGTTGTGGACGATAATTCGTCATCAGCTGGATTTGGCGATCGAGTTCCCTCTTCCTCACTCGCCGTTTAAAGGGAGGAGTAGTAAGGTACGTTTCTTCCTACTTTCCGCATGCATTCGTGGTTTAACTGGAAGCACACTCGACTCCGGAATTCAATCGTAGAGAGGGTATTGCACTTTCAGGTCCCTTCATCGATACAAAGTAATGACTTTACAAGTTTAATAATGAAGATACAGGTTCTATGTTACGAGCATATTTTAGATATTTGTTTGCAAACATGTCATTCGTTTCCACGCGTATATTACATGTAAAGCTGTAAAGGCTATTTTGTTTTTAGAAGCAAAGTCTTTCCTGCTTTTGCCTTTTTCCCGTTTCTTAGCGTTTCTTGATTTTCTTATGTGCCTTTCTTCTTGTTTCTTTCTCTTCCAAATTGTCAGTCACCTTAATGAGATAAAATTCATCGATAAATCATCTGGTACTTTGGCATTTCCTATGCAGCTTCATTAAACAGTAAAGCATAGGCACTCACAACAGTATTTCGAAAGCTCAGTACACTCACTACCTTCAAACTTAACGAAGATGTTTATATTGTGAGGCCTATTAGCATTTTCCAAAGAAATTCAGCTGTTATCTTACTAGAAACTCAAAACTTGATCTTCATAGTTCCTACCTAAATATAACCTTTACACCCCAGGGACATACATGGCAGACATTCTTTAATCCCTTAGATACCTCCGTTCCACACAAAGAATGACAATAAATAGAGGGCTGCATCCATTCCGCCAAATAAAAATAACGATGTATTATCATCCACCAACTTTAGTTCCAATACAATAAACGTGAAAAATCAATCTTGCATTCGGTGGAAATCGAAACTGCTGTTTTCATATTACTAGCTGAATACGCTAATCACTATGCCAAACGAGACAAAAAAATGATTATCTATAATTACTTACACCAACTATTTATTTCCTTTCATTATTCAAATCCGTTAAGATTGTCTGCAAAAAAAAACATTCTAAAATGTTTTAAATTGCAATAACAATACATTAATATATCTCATAAAAATAAATATACAGATGAATTAAAAGGAAATACAAACTGCCACTAGAAAATTTCAAAAGTACGTGTTCAATACTAGTAAGATCAAGCAAAATTCCTCTTTCTACTGGTAGTCATGTTAGGCAATTGGCAAGCTTAGTTTTAGATAGGTTCTCACTATCACTGATGAAGCTCATATTGTTGTGTCGCGAAATTTAAGTGTGTTTAGTCATTTAAGTAATTACTTATTTAAGTATTTTACTTTTATTTTTATTTGATTTATTTTGCTCTTTGAAGAAATATTTTTATTTTTCGATTTCATTTAATTGGGATTCTTAAGTGGTGGTATTCACACATCTGAGAGTGCTCTTAGCTTCAATGTCGAGTTCTTCGTTCTTCTTTAGGGAGTTTTTCGGCTGGTCCGAAGTTTCTTTCTTGTGATGAAATCAAGTTGCAATTGAATTTGTTTTTCTTTTCCTTGCTAGGGGACGCCTTAGTGTTTTGGATTACTTGTGGTTAAGCTACTGAGTTCCGTTTCTGGAGATTTTCTCTACGTGTTTGTACTTCTATTTCAGTTTAGAGGTTAATTTGTTATAAGCGTTTCTAGTTCATGTTACGATTAGTGATTAGAAAAAACAGAAATATTTTTTACTCATTAGTGGTTTAATTTGGTTCTGCTTTGTGAGCATTTTGTTTACCAAGTTAGTAAATAAGGGTATTTATGACACTTAACTCCTGCTGCTTGTTTTATTCGGTTTATGAGAGATGTAACTAGATTTTGAATTTAATTTGCTTAACTGATTACTTTCTGTGTAAATTTAATTTTTTTATCTCCATGACAACTAGTTAAGTTGAATATTTGTTTAGCACTTAACTTGTTAATGTGGTTAAAAAAGTTTAAAAGTGGTAAAAATTAAAACCAGTAAAGTTTTAGCTGTTTAACAAGGGAATGTTGTGTCGCGAAATTTAAGTGTGTTTAGTCATTTAAGTAATCAATTATTTAAGTATTTTATTTTTATTTGCATTTGATTGCTTTTGTAAGAAATTCGGA
>KK118226.1:1124333-1166090 GCA_000611955.2 Stegodyphus mimosarum | reverse complement strand
ATATATTATATATATATATATATATATATTATGAAAATGAGGATAGATTTAGAAATTAGAACTCCAAACTAAACAGCTTCAAATCTTTCCTATTTTAATATAAATTGTATACAAGTACTGCGTTCTAAATAGTTTTCACAGTATTACTATGGATGGTTCATAGGACATTTTATTCATTATTGCTAAAAAAATTATTGATTTTTGAAGTTTTCTGCTTACTTCAATTCTACCTAATCAGCTTTTTTGTTGTTTCTTTCAATATTTGGTTGACTATTAAAAATATAGCTTTCGACCAAGCAATGGAAAGCTTCGTAATTTAATTAAAATTGTCTTTCCTTATCACGTTTTGACTAAAATGTTCTTAGTGGCTCAGCGCCTCTGGAGTAGTTATTATTATTATTTTACAAAATTTATGATTGTTATTTTATTTATATTTCGCAATTTTTCATATTGCAGGGGAGAGTAATAATAAGTATTATTCGTCTTTGCATTTGAATTAATGTAAACGGATTGAAATATACGACAGATTTAAAATGGATTGTTTAAAATCTGTCATGTATTTCAATACATTTACATTACAATCTGAGAAACAACATACAATCTGAGACAAAATGCAATCTTATATACAATCTGAAAGAAAGAGATACTGCATCATAAAAAAAAATCTGCTACACGGTGCTTCAGCACTACAAACCCTATGCTTTTAAAAATATATGAGTACTTATTTCTCATTATTCATTAACTTACATTTGTTAAAATATATCAATCTTACTTTCTCTCCACACTGCATATTATAGAAGAATATAATTCTAAAACACAAAAATAAATATTAAAAAATAATCTCTTCATATATTCTCGTAAGAGGCAGAAATGTTAGAATTAATTGCTGATTTAATAACGGCAGTTTTAAATCTTTTTAGATTGTTATTTCAGGCTTTAAATTAATTAAATCGGAACATATATGTTAAAATTTAATACATTATAATTTCTAAGGTAAATAGTAACACGGAGCATTTTTAAATCGCATTTTTGGAAAACGGATTTCATTTTACTTGCAGAAATGTTAGCTTTTTGACTGCATTTATTTTCCTTCAATTAGGAATTGAACTAAAAATTAAACTTCATGTACAGTAGAAAAATACAGCACTTCTAAATATAAGATTCAATCTTTATTTTTCTTCCCTTCATCATCTGCTGTTTCTCATTGATTACTTTCTTCCTTATTCGCGGTGAAAAGATACGTCGCTACGAGAAATACTCTGACCATTCTGGATGAGTAAGGATTATGGGGATTTTCCTTCCCATTTCCAAAATGTCGAACGCTAATCTTATTTCATGTGGAGGTAGATTTATTTTGGATGCTGATGATACTTCGTGCTAAAAATCGAAATGTGCTCCAAAATTGTTCCTGCGTTTTATTGAGTAAAGGTTATAAACAGATTATAGATTTTCAACTTAAAATCGATCAGCAGTGATATTAAAAGCTCAGTAATAAAATTAAAAATAGAGCGAAATTCACTCATGAATAGTACACCTCTTGTTATAACGCCATTAATGGTTCTAGAATAATGCTGGTTTTAAGGGGCAGATTCTGAAATAAATATTTCAGAAGGTTCCCAACTGATGAAAACCAAATAATCAAATGGTGTAAAATACTACGCATATAGTTACTTAAATGTAATTTTTAAAAAAGTATTTTGTGCGTTTGCACTAATGAATTGTACAAGCAAAAAACAATAAGTAATATTGAAAATCACAGAATATGGTAATTATCACCCCGCAATTAAATATATCCAGGCGTATATACTTATTTATGTAGATATTTAATAGAAATCAAACTCAGAAGAAATCATTTATATGAAGTAAAAACTTTGCAAGTTATTCTGAAATTGAAACCTTCAGTGATGGTTCAAAACAATACAATAAAATATATTTTTAGCTTTTATGGCTTTTAGTAGTACAAGATCAATTGAAGAACAGAAAGTACCATATAAAATTTGACCAATTGAGAATAAGTAACGAAAGGTAAGTAGTCTCTCTGGATTACTTAATACACTAAATAATGAAGCAGAGGACGCCTCAGCAAAATGTGCCTCAAGGAAGTTATTAAACAAATACTGATATCCTTCTTTTGGCAATTTTTGTTAAATATCTCACAGAAAAAAATATTAGAACATTGTCAACAACCCTGGGAAAGTACAGATACAGACAGAAATGTAGATGGGTTTTCGCGGAATTCTCTCAGCATTTCCGAAGACCCTCAAAATGCACAATCAAGACCAGAGACGGATCAGTGCATGATGAAGTTTACAGAAAATGTGCAATTTCCTGGGCGAAATGGGAAGAGAGTTTAGGACCAATGACTTCCGAATAAAGGCAATTGAAACATTGTCCTTCAGCATCGGGTTCAATAAACACTAATTGATAATAGATATAATGTTCTGAACCTGCCTGCGAAAGAGTTTGCCTAAAATAAGACTTCTATAAAGGTATTTGAAAAATTAGTGCTGCATATTGTTATTGGAAACCCTTTCGTAAACGTTAGTCCATAAAATTGCATTAATCTTAGATATGTATATTTTGCACACACTACATTTAGTTTTCACTCTGTTGTATAGTTTTCTAATAATTTTATTAATTCCGTATAACTATTTGTACGTTTTATCAAAGAATAAATTCATGTCTCGACTGAAGGGTCCTGAACTAGTTTTAGTTAGAGACCATACCATAAGACTTACTGAATTTAGATAACAGAAAAATAATCGTCTTCAATCATCTTGACCAGGAGAATTGTTAAGTTTATAGTTATATGGTTTCCTATGCTCTTAAAATTTCTTCACATTTATCGTGTAGTACTTTATAAGAAGAAACTTACCAAAATCCGTTAGATCATAAAGTATACATATGCAAGGAATAAAACTCCAATTTACGGATCTCAGTGATCTGGACTATATGAAAAAAGAATATGAGTTACTGTATGATGTTATGTTATACTTTCGAAAGGGTAGCTTTAGATATGTTTAAACTAATAGCAATACA
Source organism: Stegodyphus mimosarum (assembly GCA_000611955.2). Classification (NCBI taxonomy): domain Eukaryota; kingdom Metazoa; phylum Arthropoda; class Arachnida; order Araneae; family Eresidae; genus Stegodyphus; species Stegodyphus mimosarum. The sequence continues at coordinate 1,163,051 of KK118226.1, read as the reverse complement.
AATTCTTATTCTTCATAAGTGCTGCAGATATTATACACTGGTGTGCAAAAATTAAGGACGAGACGGCTTTTTAAATATAACTTTGTACAAAAGCTTTCCAAATCAACACATTTAATACCGTAAGATCCCCAATACGTAAGGACATGAGTAATGTAAGCAACACTTACTAAAAGAGAAATCAGAGGGATAAAAAGAAACTTTATTGAAAAAGTAGCATGGAGCGCAATGCGACTGAAGGCCGAAACATCCCTGTGATGGGTGTCCAGCAAGAAACATCCGGTCTTTAATAGGGGATATGATCTCCCCTGACTGCTAGGCAGGTTTCACATCATTTGTGCATGCTGGATATGTGGTTGTTAATGAGCTGTTGAGACACTGCTGCTCGTTCCTCTTGTAGCACCAATCGCAGTTTCGGAATCGTTACTGGCGATAAGTTACGTGCTGCCACGGGTCTCCCTAGTAAGTTCCGTACATGCTTGACGGGATTTAGATCCAGAGACCTTGCCGACCAATCCATGTGTTCAATATCTTCACTCTCCAACAGCTCTTCGACAGTAACTGTGCGATGACGTGAAGCGTTGTCGTCCATGAAGAGGAACTGAGGACCCATAGCCCTTGTGAAAAGACGCATGTAAGGAAGAAGAACCTCGTTGCAATAGCAGTCCCAGGTGACGAACCTCCTTGGGAGATGTGAAGGTCGGTCCGGCTACCAAGCATTATGTCTGCTCGAACGAGAAATCCGCGACCTCCAAAACAGTCCCTTTTGATGATGTTGAAGGGGTTATTGCGTGTTCCCCGCTCTGTCCAGATGTGTATGTGTCTAGAATCGCAACTGAGACTAAATCTGCTCACATCTGTAAAGAGACTCGTCCCCATTCATTGTCTCTCCAATTCCGGTGTTCCCTGCACCACAGATAACGCCTTCTCCGATGAGCAGGCGTTAGAGGTACACACCGTACAGGGCGTCGTGCAAACAGACCACCGCCGTGCAGTCTTCTGGCCACAGTAAAACGCGATATCGGTCGTCCAGTCGCCTGTGTCGTGTGTCTAGCGATTTCTCCCACTGTCTGCCGCCTGTTTCTTCTGGCCTGTAAGGCAATATACCGGTCATCTGCGGGTGTGGTTCCTCGTGGACGACCACTACTGAAACCCCGGATAGCTCTTCCTGTAGTTTGAAATTGTCTCCAAATTCGTGAAACGATGCTGTGAGCAATTCCGAACTCTGCAGTCACACTGCGGCCTTCCTCCAACTTTCCAATGATTCGACCTCGGGCAAAAGCATCCAGATGTCGTCTAACAGATTGATTATTCGCCATTTCTCGCTGAGGCAGCAACTCGGTGTGATTTTAACTGTTGCAGGCGTGCAATCTCTTTGCCAGAAATACTGATCTTACACCGACAACATGCTTTATACTACTCAGACCATTACGTCTACCTGCATATCTGCGCATCTGCTACCGTACATCACCCTACTTAATCTTCTGATTGGTCTTTCTGTCCGCTCTGCCACTTCGTTCAGCTGATATGCTAATTTTTCGGCTTCGTCCTTAATTTTTGCACACCAGTGTAGTTATTGTTTAATACAAAGAAACATTTAACCGTCATAGTAAATCTTGAATTAAATTGTAATATTGCCACCAGATTTAAATAATATCTGTAATAAAAACATGCAAGTTGACTATTGTTAAAATTTCTATAGTCAGAATTATCTATAGGTTTATCTGCCGTACAAAATTGACTGAAAATAAGTGAATTCAAAACAGAGAGTAAATTTTTCTCTTTGTTGCGAATTAGAATGACTAAACCTGAAAGAATTACTTGTTTAGCAGAGTGGATTATATCTTTTACGTGCAAAACGGCTGTTGTGCATCTCCAAATACTTCGGCATTCTCATTACTTCTTTTTTATTCCAGGCCCAGTAAACTCGTAATTTTTTTATTACATTTTTATCTTTATTATCATTTTTTTGATCTGTATAGTGTCAAAAGATTACAGTACAAGACGCAGTTTTTAAGAATATACTAAATTAATTTAGAATGATAAAGTATTACGTACATGCTATCAAAGCATGTATAAACTGCTATTAGAAAAACTTACTTAACTGTATGTAGGCATATAGTTCGTTGTTCACTTTGTGAAATTTATCGCATAAGTATAGCATACTTTTCATTCCTAAAAATAGTCAAAAGCAATATAGTAAATGTCAATACTTTCCCAACCAAAATGGTATCATCACAAAATGTAACTACATTATGTGATCTTTTCTAAATCTTAAAGAAAAAAAATTGCTTTAATTTTAGAATTTAAAGTGTAATATTTTACCTAAGTAATCCTCGTTAAAATAAAAAAAAATAAATGCTAGACTAAATCCTACTATTCACATTATTAAAAATATATATTTGTAACACCAAACAAGGCAGTTTAAAGACAGCTAGGTTATAGTCTTACTCTGCCCATAAATCTGGAATTTAATTTTGATATTTTAATCTGAATACGAGTGAATAAGAATATGAAAGAATAAAACTTATACAATTTTAGAAATTGTTTTCCGTTGTTCAGAATTTGATAACTTTGCCTTTTGACTATTATCCACTTATATGAGATAAATGATTATTTAATTTCTCTATATTAGATATCTTTTATCTTAAACATTGCATTTTGAAGTAATATTAGAAATAGTTAAACTTATACGCATTTAGAGTACTTCAACTGCTAATTTTATAGCTGTTTAGTTGCTTATCAATGAATTTGTGACCACATTTTAATGCTGTCAATTTAATTTTCACAAAATAATAAAATTTCTTATCCTTCTTTAAATGGAATCCATTTGTTTCCTTCCCATTGAAAGAACAAGAGAACAGAGGAAGAAATACAATATATTTTCCGATAGTAAAAACCTTATTTCTGTGTGAAAGTAAAAAATAAAATATATAAATATATAAAATAAATATGTATTCATAACATTTTTACAGCTAGCGTATCGCAAAGCATGATTCCCCATGTGTTTCCTTTTGCGCCCCGAGTTTCCTCTTTCTATCAATACGACGATCTTTCTACCTTAAAAACATAAAGTTTTTATCAACTTCAATCTTATCATAGAATTTCGGGTTTTTTTCCATGATGTCTTCGTTTAATAAATTTCTTTTATCTTCCAGCCTTTGAGTTATTTCAATATTTTATACACACTGTTTTTGGATTTACATTTACATTCATAGTAATTTTGGCTTTAGCGTTCTAGGTAAAGTCAATTTTCCTTTTCTACATACTGTTTTCGCGTATTGTTTTTCATTTACAGAGACCATAAAATGAAAACTACATCGATTTTTTCCATTGGTATCGACTCTCATGAAAATGTAACCGGTTTAGAGAACCTTTTTATTCGGTATATTACTAAATTTTGTTTCTATATGTAACCAAAACTGTTATATGACATAAGTGAAATATCCGTCAGCAAAATTACCCTGAACGAACTCAAAGATAGCTCGAAACTGAGCTAACTAAAGTCTTCATTTACTTAAACAACATAATTCTCTTAGTTCAAATATAAATTGAATATCACACAAATTAATACATAAACATATCAGATATATCCCTAAGAAGTGCAGTTTAGTGATGCTTAAAATTGTGTAATATCTACCTTTAGATGCAATTTTATTTATTTCAGATATCAATGCGAATATTAAAAAAATAATACGCCAGAAGAACAAATATTAAAGATAATATAATAGCCAGAATTAACAAGAATCAGTGAAATTCGCATATAGTTTCGAAATTATAAGCTTGGAAATTAAACTGGTGCTCAGCCGGTGTAGTGGTTAACGACCTAGACTCGCGTACTGAAGGTTCCGGCTTCGTATCCCGAAGAAGGCGTTAAAAATTGTAAGCGTATAGTGTCTACGTGGCAAAGGGACTCTCAAAATATGCGGCCAGTAGAAAATTCTCTCAAGATGTTGTGGTTAGGGAAGAAGGGTAGAATTTCTCGGATCACACCCTCCCCTCGAGTTTTTCGTTTCCCTGAAAATTGTTAACAGTTACCTAGGTTAACAGCTATCTTAACAGTTAATAAGGTACACAATACCTCAAACATCTCTAGTATTACAGGTTTCCTGGTCTAGCTTCGACTTGCACCTTCAAATTTAGCCTTCGAAATTTAATCCTGTAAACTTACGCTTTTTACATTGATTCATTTCGCTATTTAGCAGCGATGCAAATAATCGTAATAAATAGACGGATATATTATATAATTCAAGGGCATTCATTCTAAATGCCATCAGTTAAATGTAATATTAGAAAATTGCTTTCAAATAACTGAGCTTGCTTTAACAGCTAAGCATATAGTTTGAAAGGTAAAATAAAGAATTTATGTCTTATCTAATGGCAACAATGATTATTAAAAAGGCACATCGAAATTAAAGGACTTATGTCTTGAATGAAACCTGCATTAAAGAACTTATTACTAAAACTGATAAATACTCCGACTGAAGAATGTAATGAACCATAACGGTCCAAAAATTGAAGAGCCAATTTACAGATCCTTGTAACGTCAAAATCTTAAAATTTGAAAATATCAATGCGACATATGTTGCTTGAAATATATTCTTTGTTAAAAATATTTAAGGCTTGATGTAGTATTAAAACTATTTTATAATTTAAATAAATGAAAGAATTTTTATAATTGAAATAAATTAAATATAAAATATGTTTTTTTTAATTTCCAATAGGCAATAAATTAAGATCAAATCCAATAAAACTTTTGAGTATCTGGACATAACTAGCTAAAGTATTTATACCAAGAACTAAAAAAAGGAAGCAAATATTCTTCTATCTATAAACGTTTCTGCTCAAATATTGCATAGAAATGTATATCATTCAAAACTTTTAGAAGGGGGTAAAACATTTAAGTATTGTTTTATAATCTTCATTCATAACAAAAGCATTTTCTATTTGATTTTTAGTAATTCCTAACCCAAATCCAGCACATTTAAAGGACCACCATTAATGTTAAGAATAGAAAAACTTCTTAAATTTTGTATTTATTCATAGCGTTTTGGTGTACCAAAATTATTAATATAAAAATCTTAATGTTCATAAATTATATACGAATACTTTTTTTAACAATGGAATAAAACATTATGAATTGTAAAATATATTTTTTATTAAAGCAAATTGCTAAAATACTAATTAATTACAGTTTCAAATTGAAAAATAAATCTATTTTAATGTCTTGGAACTTTAATGCCTGCAGATCTTCAGTGATTTAAATTTTAAAAATTGGGATAAAGGGAAATATTTAAATTTGTGTGAAATAATCTAAACTTTATTTTACATCTATTGATATGCACACTGCAATCAAAGCTTCATATTTTGTAGTAAGATAAAATATTTGTTTCTTAAGAAACACCTATTTTACTGTGAAAAGAATTTTATCTCTTTCACACGCAAGCAAAATATAAGTTTTGGTTTTTCGTTTAATGTGAAGCTCTATAAACATAGTAAAGTACGTTTTCCAGAATTCACAATAAAGATGTCTTATTTCAGGATATTTTCTCTCTTTTTCATCTGTTGTTTATCTTCATATTATTTTCTCATATAACCAATGTTTCCTTCTCTATGAAAATGTGGGGAAATCTTTGATTAAATTTTCTCAGGAATATAAAAAAACCTTTAATGTTTTCGAGCACCAGAATGTAGGCTAATTGAGAGATAATTTTACGTTATAATTTCCTCCAAATCTTCAGCAATATCATGGATAATTAATAAGAAAATTTTTATGCAACTAACAGACCATCAGTAAATAAATTTTTGTATGAATCCAAAGTAATTCAATTATAACCAAATAAGAGTTTCGTAATTACAATTTTATAAATCATCTAAAAATCTGCTGCATTCTAATTAACTGATACCTTTTTTATATGGAGAAACATGAAAATTTCCTTTTAATGAATGATGTTATGAAGGTTCTGAAAATGAAATATAACCAATCTTTCTTCGCCATAAAACATATAGCGCAAAAATTTAATTCCAAGATTTTTTAATGAATTTTTCAAGCCTTTAAAGTCTTATTAATGTTGCTGTTGTCGAGTCCATGCTTCATGGAAAATCATTAATGCTTGTGTGATGTAATTAGAACTATCATTAATTTTATTCCTTTTTCAAAGTAAAATAATATGAAACTATTGTAAAGATGTTTTATGTTATATTAGCTCAAACGGACAGACGGAAAACCAAACTACAATAGGTAGATATTTGGTGGTCATTTAAATGTGCCGTTAATGCCCATTAAGTCCATCGGACGCAGGAAAGTCATGAAAGTTACAAGCAGAGGCCAAAGATTTATATTTTTAAAACTTATTTTTTTAATCCTTTAATAAAATATAAATTATATCAATATATTATGTCTTTCTTTAGGTAATAATACAAAACTGTTGTTTATAAATTGTAAAAATAGAAATTATTTTAAAAATAAAATTTCATTTAATACCAGTGACGATTTTTCAAATTCTTAATAACAAACGAAGTGTATTTCTAATGTTAATAATGCTGTAAAAATTCCTGTAAGTAATCCTGCAAATCGTGTAATAAGCTTGTAAAACTTTTATTGAAATATTTAAAAAAAATACGCGCGTGTGAGAGAGAGAGTGTACAAAATAATTTCGAATATGTCTCTCCCACCTTCTATCAACATTAAGAATGATAATTTTCAACATTATATATCATTCTTGTATCATTTCAATTCCTTTTAATAACTGCACATATTATTCGTTAGAAACGATATGACATGCCATTTTTCTATATCTCTAAATATTAATTCAAGCTAAAAAGGAAAATTAAGTTATGCTAGTTAACTATAAATATCAAGTGCAGAAACCTTTATTTCTAAATTCTGGAGTGTAGAAATTTACAAATAAAACGAAGAAAAAGAAAGAGGAAAAAAGGAAATGAAAACCTTCTGTAAACTGAATTTGATATAATAACATTTAAGGATTTTATTTTGGATCGTCCAAAAATTATCACACTTGCGGGAGAAATTAGAGGATCAACTATAAAAACTCGCATAAATGCAACAATTTTACAACTAAGAATATGGAATTTGCTCAAGATTTTTATTTTGGCAAGCCTAATACTTCACAACAATGCAAAATGTACTCATCTCTGACAAAAATGGAAACTATTTCTGTTATTAGACTGACCAGGAGTTCTTGCAGTAGAAACATGGATTTAACATGACTGCTCTTTGAATGACTTGGAAAGCGTTATGTGGAATCTGTTGTGATGTATTCGACTTTCTAGCGTGTTCCACGCGTAATCTATCGGATTATGAATCCGGAGAATGTGCGAACTCCTCGATTCGTTGGCTTCCATTGTCTTCAAGCTAAAAGATCACAATCGCAGAGCAATGATGATAAGAATTACCCTCTATTAAGAGAAAGATATTATTGATAACAGCGCTATTCCACAATGTAACTAGCCCATAATAATTAAGAATATTATCTTTATATATTTCCGCATTCATAGTTGCAGTAGTAAAAACGTATATGTCAGCATAATGTTAAAACTGTTTATGTCTGTGTAATGGTAAAAATGAATAAATCAGCAGTGGTGAAAATGTTAATGTCGGGTATCAATCAAAATGTTGCTGGTTCATATCATGATACCACCACTTTTTCACCAATCCGTTCCCTCATGTTTGTAGTCTTGTTGATAATTTAAAATACTCGGCTCCAGTCCTTGGTAGTTCAATCACGATGATATTTGAACCAACGCAATTGGGCACATTTCACATCCCGAGTTTAATTTGTGGGACACAAATCATGAGTTTTATCGCATACTGCTGATTTTTATGCAGCCTGTCATTCACGTTGTATTTGGATAGTCACATTCCAGCAGCTGCAGCCCATTACAGGCTATCGTCAATTTTCTTTTTCTCTTACCAATCTTTTCCAATTAATGATCCACAGAATGTGTTGTGATGCGATATAGATGCTCATAGGGTAATCTGTATACATCACTAATATCTTTTAAACGCTTCTAGGCTCTAAATACGAAGCGTTTGGCATTTTTTACGTGTTTACAAACTTTAATCAATGTCTGTCTTGCTTTCAGCCACTCAATTGCATGCTTTTTCGCACACTCCGCCAAATGCTTTCTCAACTATCTATTCCATTTCCCGTAAGCAAACATTTTACACAACTATTTGTATAATCGTTACAATTAAAATTTGGAATTTACCTACGCATTCCTTTCCATACACGCTAAAAGAACGAGTGTAAAAATTTGCATATTTCTGTGTAGCTCATGTGAATCCATTCAAATACGTGGTAACTTTGAGCCACCAACCCTTTGATTGGACCTCACTTAATAGAATTAATAACAAGCATATTTTTATAGTTGTTCCGTTAATTTTCCTATCTAATATCCTGGAGATAAAAGATTTTCTTTGTATGATACTGCGCAATATATTCACATGTCAGTGCATATCGAATTAGTCCACTGCAATTAAATTTGCCTTTAATCGACTAGTTTTAATTTTAACGAGTGTGGTGAAACGTTTTTATTTAAAGTATATTAAAAATTACACATTTACCAATATACAATCAGTTATTCATGAAAAATATAAATGCATTTCTTTTAAGATATAATATTCTAATTATTTTATTTAAAATGTGATAATCCAAAAATAGGAATTTTTGGGGTTTCTCTACTACAAGCATATCTTAGAAGATCATGCTAGAAATCTCTGAGTTTTCTTAGCTTTCTTTGTTTCTATCAATACAACACAAACATTTGAATATATTCAAACATTAAAAATTGAACAAATAATAATACACTTATTTAATCAAATATGGTAAACTAAGACAGCCGTCTGCCTAAGATAAAGTGAACTTCATGCAGAGGTTTCTAAGGGATTCTTATTCGTATTCACGTTAAACATAGAGTTAACAACTAATACTCCATGCACACAGACTGCTCCCTCAAACTACCAATGTCCAATTCTTATCTACGTAGTCACTGAAGGAGTATAAAATTTTCCTTTTCCTTAAAGCAATTTAAGTCCTCAAAACTATATGTCTTCTTTCTGTCTTATTCTTTACCTCAGCTATACTTAATTCTACTTTCAATTTTTAGTCAACTTTTGTTTTCTGTCGCTCTTTAAAACGCCTGTTGCTCTTTAAAACGCCTAAAGCTTTTAAATGTTCTTTTGTAATTAAAATTCAGAAAGATTTAACAAGCAAAACATGTCTTCTTGTTTCAAAGTCTTCTTAAAAAGAGTCCTGAATGCAAAATACTTTCATTCACGCTTTTAGAAAAACGTGAAATTTGATCTTTTCATGTAACGATCAGGATTAGTTGAAACACTGCACTTTAATTGAAGTGGAAAATGTTTCTCACAAAAGCTGAGTATTCTTTACTCAACTGAAATAAGACGTCAAGTTAAGCGAGTTCTCTTTATTTCTTCAACAAACTCCGTATCTTTGATGAGCTAGTCATAAAAATAGCAAAGCCTAGAGGTTTTTATCCTCAAATGCATTAAGTGAAAACGGGAGTTTACTTAGGTTTTCCCACTACTTTGATGCTTTCCTTTTTTCTAAATTTCGAATAAGATGTTTAGTCCCAATGGTTAAAAGAAAATTTTCCGCTGTTTCTGTAAGACTTAAATCCTCTTTTATGCTTAGCTCATTCAAGTTTAAATGCGAGATCTTTCTTTTTGAATTTTTTACACGAACTTTTTTAGAGGACAAAAACACATACATGCAAGTGTTAGAAAAAGGAAACACTTTTTTTTATTATTATTAGTGTTAAATTAGTGTTAGTGCCTCACTGGAAACTTTCTTATTAGAAGCATTATTGAAGCACATTGATATTTTTTCCTCCTCAAGAGAAACATCTTTTTTTTTATTACTATTTTAGGAAGCTTCTTTTAAGGTTGCATAGGTTTTTATCTTCTGCTAAGCTACTAATATTTTTAAACTCTTTGCCTCTTGTTTCTCTGTAAGAAATAGTTAGTTTCCCAGATTTTTTAAATAAGTCTCCTTCTCTTGTGTTGTGCTACTTATATTTTACTTGGAGGAGATACGTAATTCATATGTCCTTTATCGAGCAAGTAAATTACCTTTTAAATATTTTCATTTATACTACCTCTGTTGCTATAAAAGCAACAAATAAATAAAATATATTTTCATAAAAATCATCATTTTGACTCTTATTATAGGAATAAATCCTAACAAGAGATACAATAGTCTTACACCCTTTTTTTACAGCCAGCGTAGATTTAGGTACTTACTACTGCAATTTAGATAAAATTACGAAGATATATAATTTAGCAACCTTCTTCATTTCTCACTTTCTTCACATGTGTCTTGATTGTGTTTAAACTTACACATTGATGAAGGTTAAAAAATTGTATTATAAGGGGAAAAATATTGAAAATTTTGCAATTCTTAGTTTTTGTTTAAATATTTAGAAACATGCATCGTTTACAATGCAAGATGTCTTGGCGTTGTTAGATATTTATCAATAGTAGCTCACTGATTACATTTTCGTAATTATTTCGCATATCTTTCTTCAATTTTAATATAAATTTAAATTATGAAATGTACAGAAATTGCATATTTTCTCTGTGCACCCCTTCTACCATTATTAGACGATTCTTCCCATCTCTCTTTCAAAACTCGAAACATACGTATATATTTATTTAAATTTCCATTATTTTGAATGTGTTTTTAATAAATGAAAGGAAAAACATGTAGAACGAAATCTACGCCACATACGTAAAATGGCGGCATCTCATTGATTCTATCTTCTGGAAGCTGAGAAGTGGTCTGATTGGCAGGTTTCAACGATTATTTTTTACAAATAAGGCAGTTGTTTATTATTTTCTTGATAAACTGACATCCTTTTGCGATCCAAAAACGACTACGAATTTTAGCTAAGGTCGTTGCTACTCCTCCATGCATCATTTTAACATGTGTACTTTCTACTATTAAATTCGTTAGCCAGGAGTTTCTTGAAAGAATCGCCGGATTGTTTTCATCATGTGACAAACTAGAATGCTCTAATCTTCCACCTGCTCTGTATACCGTTCTGGTCTGAAAAGGGATCAGAATAATTTAAAGATGATATTTTTCGACTTTTATTTGACTTCTTCAGAGACTCGATTTCTTTGGGATAAAAGCTTTCCTATTCAGATCGAATCCAATATTTTTCGGCATCTATTAATTCCTCAGTTATTAATGGACCTGTCAAATGGTTTGTTTTCCTAATTTTACCAATAAATCGCTTCATCCAACCAGTTATTACCCACAATTTTCTTAAATTACTATATTTTGAGATGTCTATTAGCCTAAATATCATTAATGTTCTTGCGGTATTCTAATTCTGCTTTAACGATAGGTTTTTCTTCATTCTGTCGAGGCCACAATTTACACGACATTCTAGGCCATTCTAGTCCTTGAAACCAGATATATTTATTTTTGCATCTGATGAAGTTTAGCTCCTCTCGAAGCCAAGTCAGATGGGTTACTTTTTCCGGGGCAGTAATGTCAATTTTATGAGAATGTTAAACTTTGTATTTCTTGAATACGATTAGTAAGGAAAAGCTAAAATTTCTTTGAACAGTCCTTTATCCAGAAAAGTGTGATTTCGAATCAGTCTGGAAAAAACAAGAAAGTTGTAAATTCAAAACTTTAACGATGCTAGTGCCCAATTTAGCCGATAAAATAGCTTCCATGAGTTCCAACCTAGGTAAGGTTAGTGGTTTTAAAGGTGCTACTCTAGCAAGCAACAAAAGCAACAAAACCCTTAAATACTTGTTCATTACTGCAAATTATACACAGAATACGTTATAGTACCATACACCTTTTTATTAGAGTAAAAAAATAGTGTAGCTCAATCCTTTCCACATCACTATTACCAATTACAGAAACGTAATATCGTGGAATACCGCTTTCGTCCAGACTGGAAACGTCTTTGCACCATTTTTGCATACAGAACATAAATTTATTTTCTGGTAGTTCATCATCCCAATCTAAAGCAAGTACCTAAATTTGTTGCAATATGATTTTGACTCTACGTACAAACGGTGACAATAGATCTACAGGCTAAAAAATTCGTCCTATTGCTCCTAAGACAAAACGTTTAGTATCAACTTGTTTTGATAGAAATGTTATCAAATTTTTGACATCAAAGTAAATTGAGTCATTTTGATTGTCCCAAGCGACTCACAACACTTTCAATGGAGGGTTTCTAGCTTCGGAAACTTCAGGAGATTCCTTGGATTCAATACATTCTTTAATCCACAATTTCTTGAGAATTCGTGTGCCATTTATATAGAATCATACTGGCATCTCTATTTACGCCAAATAGCACATGACTGAATCGGTAAGTTATGAGATTCTGTGGATCTTCCAATGGGTTTTCAGTAAACAAAAAACGTGTTACATATCTGTGTTTTTCATCTACTTCTATCTGCAGAAAAGCCTGCTTTATATCACTTGTAAAGGCTACAGGATGAAGCTTGAAGGCTAAGAAAAGTTCAAAAATGTCAGGATACAAATTTGGACCAATATGTAAGCAGTCGTTCAACGAAATTTCACCAGGTCCATGTGAGGACGCGTCGAATACGATCCATAGTTTTCTAGTGGTTCGATCACTGCGAACAATTTCTCTGTAAGGCAAATAACATGTGATTTGAGTTTCACTATCGAAAGTGTCTGGAACTGGTTCGATGATGTTTTGTTGTAAATAATCTTGTAAAACTGTCTGGTATGAATCAAAAAGTCCGGGGTTATTTTGAAATCGCTTTATAAGTTTCTCAAATCGTTTCAGAGCAACCGCTTTATTATCATGTAACTCATATTTTCTATCAGACTTCCATGGAAGCCTAACCTTGCAATGGAAATTTGGAAATTTTTACAAATTTCCGATTTACGATTCGAATTTTTCATTATAGTATCTTCCAAGGATCAGATGATTTATTTCCTGGTTTTATACCTAAAATTTCAAGCTCCCAATTTTTTTTATCTGCTCCAATATTATATCTCCCTCAACTACAATATTAAAGGCTGTTATACCTTTAGTGTAACCTAGCAGAGACCAACTGAAGAACGTTTCAGCAGCTATTAAATGTTTTTCTAAACGCTTAAGTTTCCCAGTCACTATATCATCATAATAATCAGCTTCTATGAAAAGAGTTATGTTTTCCTTACAATCCCAAGAATCTGCGGGTTGTAAATCTTCTAACTGTTTGCCTATAATGTGTTCATTCATATTAGGAGGTGGTAAATCAGAACTTGAAATTTGTTCAGTCACGAAGGCTTCAATTTCGATTTTCGAATTCGGAATTTTCTTGTTTTCAAACTTTATCTTAACAACGTTAAATGTTTTTCCTAGTGGGTGTTTTATTTCCAAACGTAAATACTGAAAGAGTCTCTGTTCAAATAATAGGAAGCTTCAACTTATCTGCGATTTCTTTTCCGACGAAAGAACGCATACTACCTGCATCCTGAAGAACTCGTATTAAAACGACTGCGTATTTGTTCTGAGCGTTACGCAACACGTTTGAAAGAAATAATTTTAATTTCGTTCCGAGAGAATGCTGAAAGAACGTGCGAATCTTGTACACTTTAATTTTTTCTCTAGTTCTTTTTCAGCCCGAAAGCATATAGAACGCTTATGCTTGTTCTTGCATTTGGAACAAAAGACACCACTTTTGCATTCCTTTATTCGCTGTTTGGATTTCAAGCACGAAAAACATCTTCCTTGCCTTACGCAATAAATTTCTCCTTTCATCAGCTGTCAATGATTCACAGTTTTCAGTAACATGTTTAGCTGTATTACAAAACAGACACCAATTAGTAGCTTTGTTTTCAATAACTGGCGCCAAGAGCTGGTAAGTAGAGGACATTATACTCTCCTTCCCCCTTCTCCTCTTTATAAACACGGAAGTGTTTTCTGATTTATCTTTTAAAATACACCACACCCGAGGGCGAGTTCAGAAACATAAGCAGATTCAGTAGATAGCAATTATTAATTTCGTGATTGGTTCAATTGAAATTAAGCAATTGTAACAATAAATTACAATTAAAAACATTATGAAAGTCTTCAGAACGATAATAATTCTAAGTTTGAAGAGTTAAATCAGTCCTTAATCTTCTATACCACAAATAAATGCTGCAGAGTTAAGAATAAATGCAGGAAAAATAATTTCCGAAAGTGTAAGTCGTGGCTATCACATGATGTGTGTTGGCTAATAGCGATGGAGGGAAGTCCTGAGACCATGAACTAGGTTTTAACACAGTATGCGATTTAAAATTGAAAGCAGTTTCAACGTTTTGGTGTCCTCCAATGATGTCATCTACATAAATTAGAAATTCGCAAATGGCAGGTAGGTTTTCTTATATTGTTTCAATGGTGTTTAATGGTTGCAGCCAATAAAAACGGACTGCTATTTACGCCAAATAGCACACGACTGAATCGGTAAGTTATGAGATTTTGTGCATCTTCCAATGGGTTTTCAATAAACAAAAAACGTGTTACATCTCTGTCTTTCTCATCTACTTCTATCTGCAGAAAAGCCTGCTTTATATCACTTGTAAAGTCAAACAAAACCAGACAAAGTCACAAACAAAGTCCTATCTTTGTAATAACAGTAAATGCGAAAAGTCTTGATTAAATAGTAAAATATAAGTTAATAATTAAATGTGCACAAAGTCCATAAGCTTTGTCAGATATCAAAGTTCTATCTTCGTAAGATTATAAGAACAGGTGGGTAAAATAAGTTTTGAATAAAAGATGAAAAATTAAATAAGATGAAAACTAAAATATGTACACTAAACACTACCACCATAACGCGTTATGGTGTATAGTTCGTGGTTTTTTCACAACATGGTCTTCAGTGGGATCATAATTCGTAAGTTCTTTTATGGCTGAATAAGGTGAATGTTTCATACTTTCGAAGAAGTTATGCGCTGTAACGAGGATTTGATCATGGATGGGTAAGATACCTAAGTTCTTGTGGATTTGTGAATTCCTCAAACCAAGGTGCGCTCGTTATGCTTCTTAGGATCTCGTTTTGAAGTACATTAATTTTCTGGCAGATTTACTGGCAGTGGCCCAGGCCGGAACTGCGTACAGGATAATTGGTTGAATAAGGGTCAATGAAGACGGTTCTTTTGATACGTAAATTTAATTTTGATTTTCTTCCGATCTAGTAAAGGGACATAAAGGCAGCACTTGCTTTATTTGTAATATACTAAATAGAGTCCTTGAAATTTAGCGCTTTGTCGACATATACCCCAAGATATTTGTATGAATTAGCCACAGGTACGGATGAATTATCATTATTGATGTTATAGTTAACTGGAAATTTTTTTCTGTATCATCGATAGCGAACAACGCAGCATTTTCCTGCATTTAATATGATCTTCCAGTCATTGCAGTATTTATTAATTAGGTTAACTTGTAACTGAAGTTTATCTATAGCATTTTGTGGATTCCTTGAACTGGTGAGAATCACTGTATCGTCGGCATATTAAAGAATATTAGAATGGAAGGGAACTGGCGTATAATTGATAAATATATTGAAATACTTTGGTCCTAAGACAGATCCGTATGGGACACCTCGGAAGATGGTTTTTCTATATGAGAGGATGTTTCCGCATCGAACTTGAAAAGTGCGTTTGTAGAATTAAGAATAGGTGAGTTTAAGAAAACTATTTGGGAGTAAAACATTTGATAATTTATGAAGTAAGCCAGCCTGCCAAACTTGCTCAAATGCTACCCCGTTCTTTTTTATGAATACTTGCGCTATAAATTCCCCAAGGTGAAGTATTTGATGGGTGGTACAATGTCCCTGTCGGAACCCGAATTGATTTCTATCTATAAGATCTAATTTTTCCAGGTGGTTCGTGAGGCGAGCACTAATGATTCGCTTAAAAACCTTTCCAAGTGATGGTAACAGACTTATAGGCCCATAAGTTTTTTGCATGTTTAGAGTCTTATCCAGTTTTCAGAATATTAATGATTATTGAGTGCTTCCATTGGGAAGGCAAGTAGAAGTGGCAGATTAAAGCGAAGATTAAAGATATTCGTTATGGGAACAATACATCTGTTAGCAGGGCTTGAAGTGCTTCTTTACAGATACTGTCAAATCCCTTGGCTTTCCTTTTCTTGAGCTTTTTAATTAAGGTTTTCACTTCTCTTGGGGAGATAAAATCGATAAAGTCAGTATTTGAACTATTAAGAATACTTGTATAATTAACTTCTTTTTCTAGGTCGAAATTTGTTTCACTGTGTTTTACAAAGGTTTTACTTAGTTCATCTGCATGAATTTCTGCGATTTCTTTTTCTGAGTGGTGCATTTGCCCCATGTGACTTAAAGGATTAATTTGATTAGAGGATGAACTGCGAAGGGACTTAGCAATTTTCCATATCAAATTTGGTTGTAAGTCTATATTTTCTAGTAGATTAACTCAAATGCTGGAGCGATGATTGGCTATTTTTTCCTGAATTTTCCTGTTTAAGTAGTTAAGGTGTCTTTTCTCATTTGGGTGGCGGGTGACTTACCAGCGTTGTCTACATCGGTTTTATCTTTCCTCTATCATCTCTTTGATTTCCTCTGGGAGTCCATAAGGATTTTTCTGCTTACAAATATAAGTGGAATTATTGATAGCATTTTGTATTCGAAAGTTGAGTTTGGTAATTTCATGTTCGATTTCACTGGAGTGATCAAATGTGGCTGTACTAGGAACATTATTTAATTGCTCAGTAAACTGGGTCCAGTTAATGTTTGTACAAGCTTTTGGCAGTTGGGGGGAGGTAAACCCGTAGAATTCAAAAATGATAAGGAGGTGATCCGATGACAATTCAATGATAACTTCTAACTGAGGGATGTTAGAAAGATTTTTCATGAGAACGATGTTCAGAATGTCTCCTAGGCTATTATAAATATAATGAGTAGGTGGGTTAGGAGCAATAAGATTATGTCTCTGTTAATTAGGTAGTTGCTAAGTATATCTCCATTTCTGTTGTTGCTTCTGCATTGTCAGGCAATATTTTTAGCATTCAAATTCCCAGCAATTATGTTGGGGTAGTTATATGAAGTAAGCATATCTAATTCTTGAGTAGTAAAAACACTGGAAGGAGCATTATAGACTGAGATGAGAAGATATGCTTCGTTGAATCCACTACAGATCAGCGCTGCAGCATTTTCTATTGAACAATTAGTGTTAATGTTGAATTTAATAGCTTTAATATGATTTTTAATTATTATAGCATTTCCTCCGCCTCTGTTATGTTGTCTGTCTTCCCGGATGATTTGGTAGCCGTAGATCTTAAATCTGTAGCGTTCAAGATGCGTTTCATTGACAAACATAACGTCAATGTTATGCTTTTTAAGGTAACTGATAAATTCTAATTGTTGTTTCCGGATTCCGTAGAGGGCAAAAGATGGCTTCTCTCGTGACATTCCAATTCCGATCGAACAAATTGCAATAACTCATCGACATTGAAAAAGGGATGATGAATCCTTTTGCGATTAAACTCTAAAGTTATATCAGAAGGCAGTGTTTCATTATCGCCGGATCTACATATAACTGTATTTATCCGGTGTGACTTCTAACGATCTTAAGCTGCGTATTTCAGTTTCTATAGTGTCACAAATTTGCGAAATTTTAAAATATCACTAGATTTATTTACTGGGGCAAGATTTAGGAGTTTAGCATGCGTGAGTTTATAATGATATCTTTCCTGATATCCTTCACGTTACTGAGACGCTCAGCGGAGCACGGAGATGACCCAGCTAATCATGAGGAAAAGAAATCGCTTCTAAGAGTGCATCCTTCCCATTTTGGAGCAGGCATCGACGCCCACACGACAATGCTTGACAGTGACATAGTCCCCGCAGGTGTAATCAGCCTTTTCACTGACTGCTCGGACCTTGATTGAGGATTCGGCAGTGGAGTGGTAATCAAAAGGCACGATACCATATCAATTATTTACGTGAAAAGGGCACTTGGAGCCTGAGAATTTCGTATTTCAAGTCGAAGCGGTGGCCATTAGAGAGGCCATAGCAGCTACAGATGACTATGATGGGAACATGTTTAGCATTTTTTCACATAGCCTCTCGGTTATTCATGCGATCCGAAATCCTTTTCATCCTGATCCGCTCATAGAAGATATACAACGCATGCTCAGTGAAAATGAGAGCCACAAGGCAATTCACATTTCCTTGGTTAAGGCCCGCGCTGGGCACCAGGGAAATGAAAGAAGCGAATGAGCTCGCGAAGGAGCCCACGCCCAATATAGATACGCATATTGTGCCCATCCTGCTCCCAAAATCCCATCTCAAGAGAAGTATTCTGACCACTACAATGCAACATTGGCAGGATGAATGGGACGAAATTCCCCAGGATAGAACAGCCCATGTTTTTACAGCAAAGTTTCTACCGACCGCCTAATTTCAGCACTTTACATAACCCATTTCGTCACAGGCCATGGTCCTTTTCCGTAATACTTCTGGAAAAGGGGTTTTGTTTTCTCTAACCTCTGTGCGTGGGGGAAGGCTGGATCCCCATACCATTGTGTAACAACGTGCCCACGCTCAGAGGCGTGGCACACGCGGTTGCCAGGCACTGATGACCCATTTATGCGGTTCTTCATCAAGCACCCGATCTCTCTTAAGAAATTAAGGAATATAATGGAAAAACTAGAGACATTAGGCAATGTTGGTTCGGCAACAACTTTTATTTTGGGATATTTCTTTTGCATGACTTTTAAAATTTAAAATTTAGCATACATATATGTATCTGGAATAAATGCAGCCTTGACTATGCTGATTAATTGCCCCTGCATATTAGGCTATAGATGTCCAGATCATCACTGACCAGCTATAAAATTTCAGTGAACCCCGTTGAAACCCCTGATATAATAATATGATTGCAAAAAGCACTGTTAGCTAAGAAAGTGGAATAGGAAATTTTCAAAAATGCAACTTTTTGTAGTAACATATTTTTAACATGTAACAGCTTCAAAAGACTATATTTTGAAAATTGCAGCAATTTGAAATAATAAAAAGAAACCTGGAGCCCTTATCAATACAAATCAGAAACTTATATTCTGAGAATTTAACCTGAAAATTTATTTTACCTTTACTACTGTATTAATGCTGTTTACTGTATTAATATTTAGAAATGCCTATAAACATAATTTAAATTTATTAAACAGTTTTGTTGTATTCATGTATAGGCATTTAATTAAAGTTTACCTAAAATAATTACGAAAACGATAAACTACAAATAGCCCTCTGCATATTATTTGAATTAAAAAATGGATGTCTTAAAAATAAAATGTTATTTTGGATGACTTGATAAGTAAAATTAACTGAAAAGTTTAAATTATTCAAATAAAAAATAAGGTTGAGTTTATATAAAGCAAAAATCAACTTGTAAAAATATTCAACGAAATTCCAGAGTATCAGTTGCGCAAAATTATCTTGATTTGTTTCCTATATCACAGGACCTTTTTTCTTAGGCACTAATATAATGTTTTTAAAAGAACGTAATCATATTTGACAATATTTGTTGCCATTGACAATAATAAATTATATTGTTCAATTAAAAAACGGTACTCAGATTAAATCTTTGTATTATGCTTTCCAATTGTGAAATAAGCTAGTGCATCTACGAATTGCTGATACAAAATGAAAAATGTACGAATGTTAGTTACTCTATCATTTAATATTCTGCCATATTTACCTTTAACAAAATGGTATATGAAGAAATAACATTTAGCTCATATTTTAATTGGTTAGGTGTAATCACTTATATTTTGCTATTTGTAATTATCTATTGCTTAAATCGAACTTCGTTTTGATGATTTAAACAGATACATATACAATCCCAATAGCGCCTCCTAACCATTTCCGAAAAAAAGTATCTTAATTGCTACTACTCTAAATACATGATATTAAATTAATTATTAAATTTACATGCAAAGTTTGTACTTTATGAGAAAAGCTACACATTAAACTTTTCCATAAAGTGCAAAACGTAGTTTGTTGAAATTAAAAACCATACTATGAAGTCATTTATGTTTCACTTCAAACTACGAAGAAACATGATTTTTCATAATTATCGGAGGGCTTAGAAGATCATTATTTTTTCATTTCAGCTATGGAAAATACTAAGATCTTGAGAAATTCCATGAATTAACAATTTACCTTTGCAAAAGATTGGGATAAAGAGTGACACGATACGCTATAAATTCCCCAAGAAATAAAGTCTGAAATAGAATCATTAAGAATCGAGTCTCGGATTTTATTTATAGGTGAGAACACAACATGAATATTAAACTTGTTTAAAATCCGAGCCATTTTGTAACTGATAGAAGGATGAAATGAAAGCACAACAAGGTTATTAATGTTATTTCTCGCATCAGAATATGTTCTTAGATAGCACGATGAGAACTTGCGAACAGCTTTATCAATGACTACGGGAGAAAATCCTTGGTCAAGGGCAACAGATCTTAAATAATTAAGTTCATTAACAAGAAGAGATTCTGAGAAACAAACTTTGAAAGCTCGAAATACATAATAGTCAAAAGAAGCCATTTTTTGCTTAGCCGGGTCACAGGACTTAGCATGGGGAGGTAAAAAAAACAGAAAAGGGCTTACAGTAAACAGTTGCACTGAAATTAGATCCATTGCGGATTATAAGAATACCAAGAAAGGAAAGTGTATTATCAGATTCAGTCTCAAAAGTGAACTGGATGGCTGGATGAATCGAATTTATTACAGATAAAATCTGCGGTAAGTCTTCCTTATCATCATCAAAAAGAGCGAAAGTGTCGTCTACGTAGCGAATCCACAGACGAAAAGATAGTTTTTTAAATAATTTGACCTCAAAATAGTGCATGCAAATGTCAGCAAGTACAGGACTAAGTGGATTACCCATAGCTAGTCCTTCAATTGGGCGAAAATATTCATTTTGGAAAACAAAGTGTGTTTGACTCACAGACACTTTAGTTAGGGAAATTAACACTTCAATTGAATTTGTGAGAAATGGAATTCTCGAAGTCTAGTTTCAAAACATTTTAGTGCACCTTCGACTGGAGCATTAGTAAACAGCGATTTAACATCAAAAGAAATCGTAATGAAGTGCGAGGGAGAAATATCCTTAAGTTTATCGATGACTTCGAAAGAATTTTTTATGGTGTTAATATTGTTGGAAAGGCATTAGGCAAGACTGGATTGAAATAAAAGTCATTGACTAAACAGGATAAATGTAGTCTCAAATCTTCCGTTAACATTTCGAAAATTATGCATTAATTCAAATTGTCACTACTTCATCACACTATAAGAAACACGCGCAAACGTTTGGCTAAATTGAACATGAAATATATCACCTTCATTTAAAGATTGCCAATTCCACTTTAAATTTTTCCTCATTTGATCATAAATCTTGGTCTAGGTCTGAAACTGCTTGTCAACGCCATAAAAACATCCTTGTTTCTAAATTCCAAATACTCACTCCCCTTTCAGCTAGCCCTGCTCATCTTTTGGATCTTTTCACTGTTAACTCTAATCCCATTGTTAATATCTCGAAGGTGAATCTCTCAGAGGATCAAATGAATGTATTAAAATATAACTTTAACTTTTCTAAGTCATCGAAACCTTCCATTCCTCAAATCGTCGCCCCTATTGAAAAGGCTTTTAAATTGTCTAAATTTTCAGAAACTCAGAAAGATACAATCCTCCACTTAATTACTTATAATGTGAATTTTAATAACATTTCATTTGTTTCGAATCTCAACTAAAAAGAAAAGAAAGCTTTACGTGAAATCCATGGTAATCCTAATCTTATAATTTCGAAGGCTGCTAAGGGTGGACAAATTGGGGTTATGGACAAACATACATACATTATTGGGGTCACGAAACTGATATGTCAAGGCCCATACTGTTCGATCCCTAAAGATCCTTAATTTCCGACCTCACAAAAGTTAAAACAGCTGTAAAATATTCTCACATACTTTCGACTCAGCTTAAGAAATCACATATTTCACCTATTGCTAAGTGCGCTAGATTTTATGCTCTTCCCAAAGTTCAGAAAATTGGAATTCAATTTCGACCAAAACGTTTCCAATTTTTGAACGGCACCGTACCCTTTGGCCAAATGTTTAGTTTCCGTATTTTTTCCTTTACTTTCCAACAATATTCACACCGTAAAAAATTCTTCGGAAGCCATCGATAAACTTTAACATATTTCTCCCTTGCACTCCATTATGGTTTTGTTTGATGTTAAGTCGCTGTTTACTAATGTTCCAGTCGAAAATGCACTAAAACGTCTTGAAATTAGACTTCGAGAATTCCATTTCTCACATATTGAAATTGAAGAGTTAATTTCCCTCACGAAAGTCTCTATGAGTCAAACGCCCTTTGTTTTCCAAAATGAATATTTCCGCCAAATTTAAGGACTAGCTATGGCTAATCCCCTCAGTCCTGTACTTGCTGACATTTACGTTCACTAATTTGAGATCAAATTATTTAAAAACCTATCTTTTCGTCTGTGGATTCGTTACCTAGACGACAATTTCGCTATTTTTAATGGTGATAAGGAATCTCAGATTTTATCTCTTATAAATTCGACTGATCCAGCCATCCAGTTCATTTTTGAGACTGAATCTGATAACCTTGATATTCTTATAATCCGCAATGGATATAATTTCAGCACAGCTGTTTACCGTAAGCCCTTTTCTGTTTGTTTACCTCCAAATGCTAAGTGATGTGACCCGGCTAAGCAAAACATGGCTTCTTTTTACTGTTATGTATTTCGAGCTTTCAAAGTTTGTTCCTGAGAATCTCTTCTTGCTAATGACTTCAATTATTTAAGATATGTTGCCCTTGACCGAGGATTTTCTCCTATAGTCATTGATAAAGGTGTTCGCAAGTTCTCATCGTGCCATCTAAGAACACATTCTGATGCTGCTAGAAATAACATTAATAGCCTTGTTGTGCTTCCATTTCATCCATCTATCAGTTACAAAATTGCACGGATTTTAAACAAGTTTAATTTTCATGTTGTTTTCTCGCCTATAAATAAAATCCGAGGCTCGGTTCTTAAAGATTCTATTTCTGATTTTAATTCTTGGGGAACGTATTGCATATCGTGTCAGTGTGGCTTAAGTTATATTGGCCAAACGAAAAGAGCATTAAAGTTTCGCAAAAATTAACATGAATCTTACTTCCGAAAAGGAGAAATTAACAAATCTTCAATAGCTAATCATAGTTGGAAATTCAATCACTAGTTTGATTTGGGTTCTGCTAAAATTATCCAGAAAGCTGGTTCTTTTAGAGAATTGGATTTTCTTTTAGCTTTTCACATTCACAAAAATTTATCCTCTTTAGTCAATGACTTTTATTCCAATCCAGTCTTGCCTAATGCCTTTAAAATTCTACTAAGTTAACTCTGCCTTTTGGTTACTATTTCTGCCGACAGGTGGCGCTATCGGCTCCTTCCATGGGTTGCCTGTAGGTTATAAATATGATCGACACTCGCTTTCTCGATTTGCATAGTTTTTTGCTCCTGATGAAGGGGAACCCGTTTTGCCCTCGAAATTGATTCAGATTTTACAAAATTTACCGCGAATACAAGGTTGTCGCTTTGCCTCTTCTATTAGTAGACTTATAGTCTGTGAGCTCAGCGAGAGCGTAAAAAACCTTAACAAACCCTTTTGGGCGACCGTTGAGATCTGAAAACTTTCAGACTTTTATTTTATTTATATATTACTTTTTTGTTTATGTATGGTTTGATACGCTGAAATGAATAAGTCTGATTTCCAGAAATATTTCAAAATGCCTTAGAGGCATTCTCCTTGTTCATTAGGTATATAATCTCTATAAAATTTTAAGTTATTTGAAGTACGTTTGATTTGTCTATTGCTAGTGCAGAAGACGTTTTGCATATAATACCGACTTTGTACTGCGTTCATGACGTAACAGTTAAAATAAAGATTATAATTCAATCCATTTTCTAACTGCAGTTAGATTATGTTGCAATCATGAGCAGCCTCACATTGTCCACATAGGATGCAATTGTTGCGTCTGTTAAATTTTTTTAATTTTTATTAACATATTTTGTTACTGTTCTGATAAACGTGTGAAGCAAATCGTTTAAAATTATGTTTTGATGTCTAGTTTCAAATGATGTACGGTAAATTAAGAATCATTGAAATTAAATTCTTACTTTGCATTATATCAATAATAGAATATAAATGATCTTCGAAAGTCAGCAAGATCGTTTTCCTTGAAAACCTAACACAACGAATTTATTGCGCCGAATTTTTTGAGAATTTTTACAGACATTTAAACTAGTTAAAAACCTTGCACTTCGTTCATTGTAATGACAGCTGAAACAAACCAAAGTTTTAATTCACTGATTCCCTAGCGATGTACGTTAAACTCATTCCATCCGTTTAATGATTGTTTCCTATTGATACAGTGTCTTATAAAGGAATGTTATTTAGTCTTATTGTAATTTTAAAACTGTTTTAAGAATTAATTATTTGATTATTTGGTACGGGAGTGTAGTTCAATAATATTAAATCCGTTTCTGATGTTGAAGTACCTTCTTAGCGTTGCAGCACTTTCATTTAGTTAGAATTGATTTTAGTCCAAAAAACCTGGCAGTTTAAAAAACGCTAATTTCACACATAAAACCATAAAAACATGCAGAGTTTGTTGAACTAAAATGAAATGCTTTCGTCATAATTAGAGAATTTTGCAAGCGAATTAAATGTAAATGTATTGCACCGCGCACTGCATCTCGTCCTTAAAACATGGTTCTTCTTTTTTCCATGGGTAATTAAATAACTGATACTACTAGTTTAAAAACTCGAATACAGAATGTGGGTTTCAAATCATTAAATGGCTTATGGCTTAATACAATAAAACGTTCCGAAAAATTTGTATGTTGTCTCTTTCTTCATAATGTTAATAATGGTACAACTATATTAGTAATCGGGCTGTAAAATATTATAAATTTTCCAAATTAGTGGCTTTTACTTTCTTGAATATTTACGTGGCTGCGCTGTTTGTACCAAGTTAATAAAATCTCAATAAAAACTTTAATCGTCGTTATAATGACTTTCCTCACATTTTATCGACAGAGAGATTAAATAAAATATATATTAACCATTATTAGTACCTGTCATTATTAACTAATGAATCCACTTTATAATTATTTCAGTTTTGTGTTTTTAATCATGATTACTTCCCGTGGTGGAAAACCTCGCGTTCTCACACTTCCGTGTGATAAGAATTCAATTTTTATGATGGTAGATGCATTTTTTGCTAGCTTTAATAATATTTTTAAATGCAACAGTTATGAAAATGATAAATAAACATAAAATGATAAATGATCATCTTCTAGTTATTTATTTCACATTTTATATTTTTATTTTCTTAGATAAACGTATGTTCAGTCTGAAGTCTTTTTAACTGCTTTCATCCACAGATACAGTGCTTATACCTATGTTCATTTGGTGAACGTAAAGTTGTAATCTGTCATCTGCTGCCTAGATACTGAATGTTGACAACACGTTTTACGTTTATGTTCAAATTTTAAGTAGAAATAAATTAAACATAAGTTTAACAAAACATTTTTATTGTTTAGCATAATAGTCATTAAAATTATTAAATTTAATAGTCAATGCAAATTTGCTTTTTGCCGTAAAAGCTATTATGAAAAACATCTGAATGAATCTGCTTGATTATAAAATGCCAGATAAATTTCAGACTTCATTATGACAAATGCATTAATAATAATTATGAAACGAGGAATTAAAGTTTCAGTTGTCAAATAAAATTTCGATTACTTCTAAATTTCTAATATATTGTGAATCGTTTTTCAAATAAAGTTGAATATTAATTTTAGCGTAAGTTGTAGTATTAGAGTTATGTTCGATTCAGGATTGGTTATGAATATTAATATGAGAAAAGTACTGTTTTGTATACACTAAAATACTAAAAGCTAATAGTAATTAAAAGTATACTTATGTGTATCTAAATTAGTGTACCTGTAGATCTCACATAGCCATGAAATGTTAAGTTTCGTATCTATAAAATTACGAACTAAAAAGCTATAATATTACAAATCTTTGAAATCTTGCTTGAACTCTTCTATTGTTACTGCTTCAATCATTCATCTTGAAATCTGAGTTTTATGGCACTAAATATAGATCAATGCTTCCCCATATAAAGTTTTTATATATGAAGTTGTGTGTTGAAAGATATATAGTCTTAGCACTATATATCACATAATACATGTTAATTTATAATTCTCTAAATATAACATAGAAGTATTCCATATTTAAGGCAGTGGTGCTTTAAGAGATAATTAAAAACACATAGCTGATTACACATAGCTGATTACAACATAGCTGATTAAATGTTGCCATTTTTTAAAATATGTGTATATCTTTTAAGTAAAGAGATAATAATCATCGACTTGGCTGTGCTTGCAACATGTCTACATTTTATTTACTCTTGAATCTGTTTATTAGATCCAATAAGCAATAGACGTTACATAAATATGTTAATTTCAATATAGAGAAAGAAAACGCTACGTTTTAACTCTAAAAAACCGAAAAAAATCATTTAATTTTTATTAATACGAAAAACTAAGTTTTCTAAGTCCAACTACTTTTCTAAGTCGAAAAGTTTAACTTTTTTTCCCTAATAAGAAATATATTTTTCAAATAAGAAAATATTTCATTTACTTTTCTAAAGATGAAAAAAAATTCATTTCCACTTTTTAACCTATTCGTGCCGTTTATAAATGAATATTAAATAGCAATATTTCATAAATGACAGCATATGCAGTTTGTATCTGTCATCATTTAGACAAATAAAAACACAGTAAGCTTCGCGTATACTAGAAACTAAAATATATCTTGAAATAGTTTTCCATTGAATGATTTAAGAGCGAAGGCCCTTGAAAATTATACATATGAATTCAAATCTTTGTATTGGTAAACATTAACACAGTGAATATCGGATTCTCTAGACTTTCATATATTCACAACAAAAGTTTTTCATTCTCTTAATAAAAGTATTCGAAAGATAGTCGCAGTCCTTTAAGATATCTTTTGTCAGAAATCGAATTCTAGAAAAAAATAGCGTAAACTCACATGTTGTTTTCTACAAAGGCTGACTGAATTCTGCTCAAGAGGAAATGTTGGATACAATTTAAAATTTTTGCCAAAACGATCTAGGAATAACATGAGTTTAAAACGTTTTCCTGCATATGTTTCCTTAGTGAGTTAAGTGCACAATATTTTATTGTACCATACTAAAAAAAACGAGTCCAAACATAATTATTATCAGTTTTCCTGTGTGTTGCATTTCTTTGTCGGGCACATGTGTTGCATTTCTTTGTCGGGCACATGTGTTGCATTTCATAATCGGGCATATGTGTTGCATTTCTTAATGGGTTATTTTTGTGCAATGGTTGTAAGGTTTATCGGACATACTTTAATTAAAATTAGAACATGTAAAAGGAAAATCTGTACTTTCGTATTTATTTTTACATTCGCATGGTAGCGATCCCTTTCCCATCATGGTAGAATCTCTGCTAGAAATACAGATCAATCCTGTATTAAGTAAATGATGTTCACGTACATTAGGTTAAAGATTAGTAGGATAAAAATATAAATGAGGCAATTTTTGTGTTTGCACCAGTTACATTTAGGTAAATTTTCGAATAGAGTAAAATGATATTCGCAGTCATGTATGTCTTAGATGACTGGCATTCACAGTCAAGTACATTTGCAACAGAGCGAACTGACATCATGTTAACCCAAAATTTTTAAGTGTGTAAGTGGATCATTGCCAAATAAAAAATGAAGAAGGAATAATCATCTAATGTTTCAGTTTCAATACACATTTTCGAAACCGTTCGCAGCATCATACAGTGAGTACGAGCATACATATTGTTTAACCTTTGCTGACTAAAAATGGCTCCCTTTTCATGCGTAAACATGTATTCACACAGAAAGGCTTTTACTCAGAAGTATTAAGAAATATGTCGGAAAAAATATATAGCAGAATTTAGAAACTGAAAAGAAAGTAAAGTGTGTACTAAGATATGAATTAAGTAAATATTGGCATACAAATACACTGGTGTGCAAAAATTAAGGACGAAGTCCAAAAATTAGCATATCAGCTGAACGAAGAGGCAGAGCGGACAGAAAGACTAGTCAGGAGATTAAGTAAGGTGATGTACGGTAGCACATGCGCAGATATGCAGGTAGACGTAATGGGGCAGTGTCTGAGTAGTATCAAACATGTTGTCGGTGTAAGATCAGTATTTCTGGCAAAGAGATTGCACCCCGTATTAACAGTTAAAATCACACCGAGTTGCTGCCTCAGCGAGAAATGGCGAATAATCAATCTGTTAGATGACATCTGGATGCTTTTACCCGAGGTCGAATGATTGGGAAGTTGGAGGAAGGCCGCAGTGTAACAAGTGTGGCTGCAGAGTTCGGAATTGCTCACAGCATCGTTTCACGACTTTGGAGACAATTTCAAACTACAGGAACAGCTATCCGGGGGTTTAGTAGTAGTCGTCCACGAGGAACCACACCCACAGATGACCGGTATATTGCCTTACAGGCCAAAAGAAACAGGGGGCAGACAGCGGGAGAAATAGCTAGACACACGACACAGGCGACTGGACGACCGATATCGTGTTTTACAGTGGCCAGAAAACTGCACGGTGGTGGTCTGTTTGCACGACTCTCTGTACGGTGTGTGCCTCTAACGCCTGTCCATCGGAGAAGGCGTTCTCTGTGGTGCCGGGAACACCGGAATTGGAGAGACAATGAATGGGGACTAGTACTCTTTACAGATGAGAGCAGATTCAGTCTGAGTTGCGATTCTAGACACATACACATCTGGACAGAGCGGGGAACACGCAATAACCCCTTCAACATCATCAAAAGAGACTGTTTTGGAGGTCGCGGAGTTCTCGTTCGAGCAGACATAATGCTTGGTAGCCGGACCGACCTTCATATCTCCCAAGGAGGTTCGTCACCTGGGACTGCTATTGTAACGAGGTTCTTCTTCCTTACATGCGTCTTTTCACAAGGGCTATGGGTCCTCAGTTCCTCTTCATGGACGACAACGCTCCACCTCATTGCACAGTTACTGTCGAAGAGCTGTTGGAGAGTGAAGATATTGAACACATGGATTGGTCGGCAAGGTCTCTGGATCTAAATCCCGTCAAGCATGTACGGAACTTACTAGGGAGACCCGTGGCAGCACGTAACTTATCGCCAGTAACGATTCCGAAACTGCGATTGGTGCTACAAGAGGAACGAGCAGCAGTGTCTCAACAGCTCATTAACAACCACATATCCAACATGCACAGATGATGTGAAACCTGCCTAGCAGTCAGGAGAGATCATATCCCCTATTAAAGACCGGATGTTTCTTTCTGGACACCCATCACAGGGATGTTTCGGCCTTCTGTCGCATTGCGCTCCATGCTATGTTTTCAACAAAGCTTCTTTTTATCCCTCTGATTTCTCTTTTAGTAAGTGTTGCTTACATTACTCATGTCCTTAGGTATTGGGGATCTTACGGTATTAAATGTGTTGATTTGGAAAGCTTTTGTACAAATTTATATTGAAAAAACCGTCTCATCCTTAATTTTTGCACACCAGTGTATATGAAGGTATGAATTAAATAAATATAGCTAAGACTTTTTCCCCGAAACGAAGGAATCCCTTACACTGATAAGCGGATAATCGCTTGAGTGTGTGAACAGAGACGTAAGACTCGAGAAGGGCTAACTACCTTTTATTTCTCAAAATAAATATGAACACAGTCAGCTCCTGTCTCGGAGCGTACAGCAAAGCCTTCACTTGGGTTGAACTTAAATTAGTAAGAATTTAAACTTAACTAATGCTTAACTAAAAGATATAGCCGAAGCTATCAACATTCTAAGTAATTGGGCCCTAAATCTCAATTAAGTCGGCGAAGATGTCAAGGGCCTAAAGTACGGTAGAGCGTAGAAATAGCTTAGAGAAAGACGTAGCCAAAGGCAAACGCGCGCTAGTCATAAACTTAGGCTCTCTATACTACTCTTACTCAATTGCGTTAACCGGGTTTCTGAAAATACATTCTCGTAAGAAATTATAAGCTAAAGCTAGAAGTGACAGGATAGGTTCATAAACTTAAAATAACTGTTATAAAATTAGGATAAACTTTACAACTTTATGAACTGAAAGAGGTTCAAGAGAAAAGTCCAGAAGTCCGAAGTATGCGGAAACTTGACAAAATATAAGTAATCAAAGTTCCTACACAATTTGAAAATAAATGCATATCGAAAACACAACCGACAGTAGGGAATCAAAAGTGAAAATTTTCTAGTTTCCATTTACTCTAATAAATTTCCAATAAATATTTTTTCAAGAATATTAAAAAAGACAAAAAATTTGTCTATTGGAGTAAGTACAGCACGGACATCAGCCATGCTGTCGGTAATAATTTTAATAACATCAAAGCTAGAAAAATTATTAAAGATCTTGTTTACTTCTCGAATAATCTGCAAAAATCCTTAAATGCAGAAGAAATGTCATTAGAGGTGTTATTATTCAGACTTCTAGTATTACGTTTGGTTGCCCGGACAAGCGGTGAGAATTCAGTCAGGTCATATTTGTCAATATTTTTCCGTGTTTTCTTATCACTACCACGTGACATAAAATGATTTTTTATCAGACATTTCACCTTGTGTCTTGGGGGAAAATCTTGCACCATGTGGTTTAGATTGGGAATGATTATCCTGTTTTTAATGTTTGGTTTCCTTTTTATATTACTCGCAATCTTAGGCCAGAAACGAAAATTCGCAACATGGTGTCCGTCGCAATTGCAACAAGTCAATTTTTTTATAAATTTTGTTTCAGAGTCTGAACTCTTATGTAATAATGAACTTTTAACACACCTCGGAGTGAGTCTGTACTCGTCCGAGGAATGGAAAAAATGCTGATAATTGTCGCTTTGTGCCACAACACATTTATACTTGTTCAAACTTAACATCAAAAGCATAACATGTTAGTATCGTAAAATTTTTTTCAGTGCCCTGGTACTTGAAATAGAGGTAATGGTACTCGGGTCTTGAATTAAACAATTAATTTACGTCAATGATGATACAGCGTTCTGCAATCCACTCGTCTTTCATTTCATATGCGGGGAAATCGGAGGGTAATCATTAAACCACTATCTTCACAAGTTTAACGCTTTTGGCACGGAGTATTTATAATGCTGAATACCATTAGATTCCAAGTATCTAGTAATATCATGGTTATGATACACGTCAAGTGGTAGCAGCTTTAAAAACTCTTCTGAAATTCTAACAGTGAAGACCACATTTAGTTCATCGTTGAGTTCTTTTACAAAATAGATGAATTCAATTGAAAGGATAACCATAATCAGTATTATTCGTGGTTTAAGAAAATCATTATTCTGAGGGGCATTTGAAGCATCTACACAATCACCATGTACATTCATATTAACATTATTTTCAGCACTAACATTATTATTTTCACTGCTATTGAAAGTTGCAAATGTGTTAGTAGTTGTGATATCCACATTATTCTCTAACATTTTAAGTGGCCTAGCGGTTTTCCTACGGTAGGTAAACCCGTCCAAGCACGTTGTTTTTTGTTGTACACGTTTTTTAGAACTACCGTTAGTTTTCTAGAAGAACTAGGTTTAACTAAACCCGTACCCTTTTTAACAACATCAGAGAAAATTAAGTCACAACTTTCCTTCACATCAGAATTTACAACAGCAGATTTAGCAATATAACTATTACGTGCTCTAAACTTTTCGCACTTACCTTGTAGAATCCACTTGTCTAAATGCTGTGTGAAACCTGGAAGTGTAGTAACTGCACAGAAGAAGGGTTAAATGTACCCTTTTTTACACTCTTTAGAAATTTACAATGCATCAAATCGACGCTAACAAACTACGCCTCTGCTTGGTAACAGAAACAGTAAGAACTAAACTAAAAATTTAAAGATATTAACAAGTGGTAGAATTAAGCTACGGGTCTCAGACTATCCTGTTTCTGAAAAGAGCGTTGAAAAATCTAGTGGCAGCAAAGTAATAGTTGGTATGCCACGGTTGAATCAGCAATAAATGCTAAGCAGAAGCTCACGCTACAACATGCACAGGGTTCGCCCACACTCTCTAACTCTCCCTTCTAGAACTTAGCATTTTAACCTTTTTCTCCCCAAGGTAGAATTTTGCATTATTTCACGCACGCTACCAAATTTAAATATTTTGACATTGACAATTAGGGGAAATGAAGGCTTATAGGAAAGTAACGTAAAATTAAATTTAACTGGTTATTTAAAATAAATATAAATCCCTACAACCTAATAAACTATTGTACTTGACTTGCATTTCCTTAATTTGAGTTTCGTCGAAATATCTCTGCGCCGTAGGGTCCATCTCTGGTATCGAAACTCGGTATCGAACTCGGTATCGAAAACATATCTCTGGAATAATGAAAAATAGCCCAGTGTCTCATTATATAGACCTTGGTCAGGTCCAGAAGAGCCAATCACAGGATGCACAAAATGGTAGTGTTAAACTAGAAAGTTCTCGAAGCAACATGTGACTACGTGTTGCAGTCATGTTGAGGGGTTGTTATGACGTCATAGCAACAGGCCTTCTGCGTCCGTAGTGCAAGATAAGCAAATTACGTGAGGAATGCGAAATCCGGATGATTTCGCAAACAAAATAAGAGTTGTGATTAACATTCGTGAGGATGTAGTAACCCTTTCTGTGCAGGTTGTAACAAGTCCATGATAACCGGACGTTTCCTTCAGTACCTCAGTAAGCCTCGTCCGTTGTGCGCTACAGGGTCATCTACTTCCTGGTCCTTGTGTTCCGAAACCAACCTTTTACACCTACCCATTCTCAAAGCTAACTAAGTGGATAAGATCATCAAATATTCGTAACATATCGTGGATACGATTCTCAATATAGGAACAGGTTGTTTGTGAAGTTTTCAAGTTTGTCCTTCGAAAAAAATGACAGAATAAATTTTGTTCATTCGCAACTAAGTCACGAATAAATTAATCTCAAGGCAAACGCGTATATGTTCAATCTTTGTTAGTTCAAGTCACAAAACAGTAGAAGCAATTGTTATGAAGAATGAATTCATAAGATGCAATCTTCATAAGGATACTACTGAAAGCTTTTCAGTAAGTTTATATCTGTCAAATGTGACATAAATGTTCAAATTCCTGTGATAAACTGCAATTAATAGGTAAGGAGAGGTAGGGTAATGAAGGCTTATAGGAAAGAACGAAAACTTAAATTCAGTTGGTTATTTAAAATTAATATAAATTCGTACAATATATATTAGGCCTTATTATTACAGATGTAGGAAAACGTACGCAAGAAGTAGAGTTAGAAATGTTACAGTTCATATATATTTTTGGTATTAAGAGGTTAGCGCGTCGCGCAGCTACAGCACAGGTCCGGGATTCGATCCCCGGGCAAAGTGACTCAGCCTTTCTTCCCTTATGGAAAATAAGTAGAAAGTTCGCTTGGGGACCAAACACCGGGAGTTCTGCGACATGCTGACCACTTGTTCACGGCATATACGGATGCATTCCGGGGTTCAAAATGGTCAAGAAAACAGAAAAAGTACACTGCTGGTCATAGCCCACTAGGGCTGCTGCGCCACTGAGTTTAGTTTTTTATATTTTGGTTAATAGTAATCAATTATATTTACGACATACATGTATAGAATGAAACTTGTTGCAAAGGAATTTTACTTTAGGTTAAGCAGCATATTTTTAAATAAGGAATACCGTTTTACTTTGCTGAAAGTAAATTTATCTTTTGCATCCATTAATTATCCGTGGAACAGCAAAAGATTATGTATCGTAGACACGAATGTTTAGCGAACTGAAACCTATTAACATAAAAAAATTTATTATATCTGTTAGGCTTTATTATTATGAATGCAGGAAAATATGCAACAGAAATGGAGTTAGAAATTGACATTTTTGGTTTCAGAGATCCATTTTATTTACGATAGTCATATCGAGAAGGAAACTTATTCCAAGGGATTTTTATTTAGTTAAAGTGGTATCTTTTTAAATAAGCAATACCGTTTTGTTATGCAGAATGTAAATTAATCTTGTGCATCCATTAAAAGTATCCGTCGAAAATCAAACGTTTATGTTTATCGCGGGCACGAATTAGTAGCAAACTGAAAACTATTAAAACTTTCTTTGAAGCGCTTAAGTAGATGCGGAAGCTTCCCAATATTCAATGAGAAGTATTTATAATTTAACAACTGACAAAATTTATTTGTTTAATTCAATACTGGACGTGCATTAGCCCACCTCCTAATACAAAAGTTGTAGTTAATGAGTGCATTGCAATCCATCACTTGCTGAATAATCGATACATTTTTTGATTCATTTACTGGAAGATTATTTTCTGAATAAAATTATCCTTATAACGAGTTTTGGCTTGAGAAATTAAAGAAATATAGCCAGATTTAATATGAATGAAATTTAATTGCAAATGCAAAAGAAATTATTTTTGACATTCGGGGGTAAAATTAAAATTAAAACTGCAGTCCAGGCAGTTGGTAGTTTTGAGAAACATAGTAAACCCTTTCCGAAGGGAATAAAATGAATCTTCAGCAAAGCAAGATGGTCTCTAGAGATTTATTTCATATCTTTAGGAAAAAAAAACTGTAACATCATCGATATGTAGTCCCAACTGATACATTTTGAAAGGAAGATAATTTCGTCTGAGGTAATAATGATCTCATTAAAGTAGGACCTCTGCAGATATTACGTTTTTGCCGAATATAGTGAATTCACTTCATGAACAGAAAGCTTAGTAAGCTTTCCTTTTGTGTAAAAAATGCAATTATGAAGAGTAAATGTCTTATTTTCGTAAAGAAAACAAAATTTATTAGAGCATGTTGTAATGTCATGCTAAAAATAGTCCTAACATTGTTGAAAAAAGTTAAGTCATTTATAAGCGTATTAAACATTAGGATGATAAAATTTAAATATGCTAATTAAACACTCTTCTTAAAAGCATAAAGAAGCTTTTAATCATTTAGTTATTAGTTTAACAAACATATATAATGAATAAGGAAATAGAATAGCTCATGTTCCATAATTTACTGTAAATATTCCTCTAATTCCATAATATAGAACCTTTCGTTCTGTTGCTGTTATTAAATGCTTAGTTTATTGAATAAATTCCGTAATCTATTACGCAAGTTTTTTTTTCTTATCTTAAATTTGTAGTGTCGTTAATTTTGCGAATATATCATATACAGAATGATAAAGCCAACTTTTACTTTTTTCAGAGATGAACAGTTTAATATCGGACATTAAATCGATTCCTTAAATTTTTCTTCAGTATGTAGTTCGTGTCCTTTGGTGACATCAACTGTACGAAGCTTCTTAAGGTTTTAAATGAATTATCATTATGTCTTGTAAAGTACTACATACACCGAAAAGGATTTAAAGAGCAATTTTACTTAACTCAAACCGGAAGGCAGCACTCATGCTAACGAAATAGCCAGTATTTATGGCTTAAATTAAAGGTGATGCATTTGACCTAACTACGTAAAAGTACGTTAACGAAAATAGGTGCCCAAATTGACTTTGACGTAAAGTCGGCGTGACTGGCTTATTGGCGAGAATAACGCGACATCGTGGAATCCTACTCGCAAGAGAATCAAATTATTTTCAGCAAGTGGAACAAGGACTGATTCTACCCTCTAAAACTCCCTTTAAATACTACTTCCTTTCGATTTCATTTTCATGCTCAGCTAGAAACTTACATTCTGGTAGGAAAATGGGAAACTGGAAGGGCAGAAAAGCACATTAATATCAAATGACTGATTATTGAAACTATATCAAACCTTACAACTGTCCCAAATATATCATACCAAGGTTGGATCGTTAATTAAACAAAAATTGGAATTCTTTTTGTAACATGTAAAGTTGTAACATGGTAGATAAATTAACAATCAATAATACCATGCGTGTCAAATATATTCATATTTAATGTTTCTTTAAATTTGCATTAACTATACATAAGTCAATATCCGACGCATTAAATTCTTTAGAAATATATAAGACTATATTGCAAGCTTCCAAACAATAAAATAGGTCTAACGTGAAACCAAATAGTTTTCATACATTTTAGCAAATTAAGAAATTGATTTATATATGCAGTTATAATTTTAAGACTCCAAGAGCTCGCTGAGCTATCTGGGAGTAGAAAATGATACTTACAAGGGTTGCCTTCAGAGGTCACAGAGTAATTTAAACAAGCCTGAAACTTGTGCCAAAACCAATGCTGGAGAATTATTTGATTAATAATTTCACTCCAAACAAGACTACAAATAACTTGAAACACACTATCCTTCACAGTACCTGTAGAATCATCCTCTTTATCACGGCAAATAGGAGTCTGGAATAGTCTCTTATAATTTATTGCAGTTAGGAACATATTGCTCGCATTATCTCACAGTGGTCACAAATTAAGATTGGGACATCTAAGGCTAGAATTGACACGTTCAAACTCATTACTCCTAACAGAATGCAAATTAGTTAAAGCACATATTTGTTAAGTTTAAAAAAAATTTTTTTTTGGTCTACGCTAACAACTACTCTATTTTGCCTACTACTGCTTAAAATTATTCATCGCTTTAGCTTAGGAAAGCTACATTTGCTTTGAGATATTTAGAGCGAATCAAAATTTATTAAGGCATGTGCTAGCTGTATTCTACATTTTAATTTGACTTTGAACTCCTGTTGTTCATTTCCTGCAAGGTGCGGAGATTGGTGAACATTACAGTTTCGCAAATTTTGTAACGGTAGATTTGATTTGCTAATAAAGAGGTTTTATTTTAAACCTCCACTTTGACGATGTCTTGATTATAGCCAGATGATGCCATAGATGTGTGACTGTCTTTACAGTTATAGTAGCTTTGCACCTTAAAACAGGTAGAGCCGTGAAGTGGCACCTAAAGGGCATATTTAATTATGCATGGTGAGATAGCGAGCTTTAATTTAGTCTTTGGGAGATTGCATGCTGATGGTATGCTGGCAAGTTCTATAGAAGAATCTGGGTATCGGTTATATGCCATGCTAGCATCAATGATAGTCAATTTCTTTGAGCTAATTTAAAGGCATAGGAAAAATTACGTTAGATGAACCCGGCAGTGAGAAGTACAATTTGAATGTGGTTAAGGCTACACTAATGCTCTTACTGCACGCTTCCTGCAGTAAGAGGCAGACCTCATTCATAGACTATGGGTTGCCTGGAAAAGATCAAATTACAGGAAAAGAACTGATGTCATTTGTTTTACGAAAAGTGGAGATCTTATAAGTTATTACAGGGAACGAAACCGAATATCAAGGTAATGCAGTTGATCATGCTCAGATTGCTCCTGCAAATTCAGAATTTCGTTGAACAGGAGATTACAAGTACTTTGGAACATTTGTTTGGCTTTGCAGTGAAGTATAAAAGTTGTAGATTGGTCAAACTTAGGTGTAATGACAGATTTTATGATGATGTCAAATATGATTACAGATTTAACAAGAGATTGACGAAAGGTTCGGAGGAAGAATTAGCAAGGTTCCATATTGGTCGGATAAGCAAACTGATGATTGCCAATGCAGTGCAACGAGAGATATAGAAGAAAAATATAATGTTGGTATGCAGTGATCAGTAGCGCCAATTGGGCGATAGACAATGTAATCTGCGTGCGTTATGGAAGAGTTAAGTGACTAGCACTTTTCCTTCCTTCCTTCTCACTCCTTCATGTGGACATGTAAGGACAGTGTTAAAACTCTCTCACAATGGCTAAGTATTGAACGCTCTCTTAATATATATATTATGAAACTTCTAATGAATCATTCTATTATTACTATGTGTAAAGTAAATGTGTTTGTTTGCGAGTTCGTATAAAACTTGCTTTATGGATTATTCAAAACTATGATGATGCTGGGCACTACTGAAAAGGTAAGAAATTGTTCTATTCCTTACTTTGGTAATTTGTTGTAGAATTATTTACAGCAAAAGATTATTAAACTGAATGAGAAATCATAGTTTAAATAATAAAAAAACTGTAAAGGCTAGATTGTAGTTTCATACCAAAACCGAAAATAAATTTACTACGATACAAAAAGTGCTGCATTCAAGTCAAATGCAAATAGCAAAACTGAATGCTAGCAATTATTCAGCATGGAAATTCAAAATGCAAATGCTACTAATACAGGAGAATCATTACGGTGTAATCGACATGTACCTCTGAGCCCTATTACAGATCAATGGAATAAACGCCATGGACAATGTCGCGCTATGATAAATTTATTTATCGAAGACAGGCACATAATTCATAGTAAACATGAAACTACTCCTAAAGCCACCTGGGAAAAACTCAGGAAGGTGCACGGAAGGTCTAATCTTTCATGTAAACTATTTCTTTTACGAAACCTTTACAGTTTGAAGCTTGAAGAGAGAAATATACAAACTCATACAAATACCCTACTGGAGCTAGTCGATAAGCTTAAATGAATAGTTGAGGGCATAAAGCATAATCATATTTCAACACTTTTGCTTTGTTCAACGCCTAGTTCTTACGACATGATAACCGC
>KK118226.1:1076407-1119413 GCA_000611955.2 Stegodyphus mimosarum | reverse complement strand
ATTTTAAGTCTCCAACACTCTTGCAACAATAACTTTGGTATTAGTGTGAAGGGACAACTGAAACCAATAGGATCAAAAATTGTATGAACCAACGAAAGGATCTTTCTTTTAGTTATTGAAATCGTCTCTTGATCGGTAAATGTCTTTAAATCAATCGACAACGTATCATCATGAGGATTCCAAGATAGTCCTAAAACTGAAATTTCTTCTTTTCCTTCGCAGTTATCCATGGGAGAAGGTGGACGAGTGTGCACCCAGCCCCGTAGATCAAATTTAGCTGAACTCAACAACTTCTGAGATCCTGAACGGAAAAGATTAAGCTCTTCAAAAGAATCTACACTAGGTACGCAATTGTCGACGTACATCGAATCTTTAATTTTTCTTGCTAGTTCCTCTTCCTCAGTTGTTTGATCAAAATGGTGTGTCAATACAGCAGCTAGAAGGAAAGGACTACAGGAAAGGCCAAATACTACAAGACGATGTCTGTAGCAAATTTCAGAAGCTGGGTTTCCATCTTGCCACCATAAAAACTTGAGAAAATTTCTGTCATTTTCATGTATGCCTATTTGTAAAAAAGCCTTTCGGATATCCGTTGTAACTCCTATCTTTCCCCATCTGAAACGGTTCAGGACTGAAGGAATGAGTTCAATCAAATTAGGTCCCTTTTCGATACAATCGTTGAGAGACACCGAATTACGAGTTTTAGCTGATCCGT
Organism: Stegodyphus mimosarum; assembly: GCA_000611955.2. Taxonomy (NCBI): domain Eukaryota; kingdom Metazoa; phylum Arthropoda; class Arachnida; order Araneae; family Eresidae; genus Stegodyphus; species Stegodyphus mimosarum. Next base: position 1,118,698 of record KK118226.1, on the reverse strand, counting down.
CAAAAACTGGTCTTATTTTAGTTGTGGAATTTTCTTTTATGACCGCTCGATGTGGCAAAAAGTGAATACTTAAGTTCTCCTCTTTATTCGAATCCTCACTCGAATTTATTCGTTCAATAATATTTTCCTTTTCCCACTCACTAAATACCTGTTGATAGGCTTCTAGCTTACACGAAGAATGAAGGGATCTCAATGTGTTATTAAGTCTTTTCCTACATAAATCTTTATTGTCTAACAATGGAGGATGCCCTTCCAACCAGGGAATTCTTACTTGATATCTACCTTCTTCATCTCTTGCAACAGTTTCCTTAAAATGTTTAAAAGCAAGCTCTTCTAATTCTGTTTTTGTTTTCTTTTCAATAGGGTCAGTTATTCCCAAAGAATCTAAACTCCAAAGATCCGATATTTGAGCATTGCTTACATGCAACGAGAGTACTAACAAGGAACTGTCATTTATGTTTTCATTGCTACCCTTACCCAAAATTGTCCAGCCTAAATTGGTATTCATGGCTACCAACCCCTTAGACAAATGTTTTATTTCCCCTGTATATAATTTCCCAGCTAAATCTGCTCCAATAAGGACATGTATTTCATTTGAATTCTTCTCAAATAGACATGAATTCTCATTTAAAGCAATATCGCTCACAAATATTCCAAGTTCCTTTAAGGCTGCTATACAGTCTCTGTCTCCAATTCTAGGAATATTCGAGCAAATTTTCTTTTGATCCATAGCCTCAAATTGTACCTGATATTTTTTATCAATACTAGATAGCTTCACAAGATACCTTTTGTGTTTTTCTATTTTTTCAACACCCCCAAATAGACCATGTACCACTGTTTCTTCTCCTAGGAACTTCAAACCCAATTTTTCAGCCAGAAATTTGCTTATGTAGCTCTTCTGACTCCCTGAATCTATGATTATGCGCACCAAATATTCTTTCCCATTTTCTGTTATATTAACAATTAAAGTTTGCAAATACACTTCCTTTGTGCAAGAATTTGATAAAACAGTATGTTCATTTATTTCTTTTTCACATTTAGCTTCTGTTTTATTAAGACAATTATTTTGAGTTGAAAAACACATAATATCAAAATGTCGTCCCTTACATAGTTCACAAATTACCTTTACTTTACACTGTCTTGATAAATGTTTATTTTGTTTCAAACACCTGAAACAAACCCCTTTTTTCATTAAAATAGATTTTCTTTCTTCAATGCTAATATTGCGTGCATAATCACATCTTTCAGAATCATGAAATTTATTACAAAATACACAAGTACTTTTCATATTTTCATTCACCTCTGAACTCAATAGATCAGCGGAAGTTGGAATTTTTTCTTTACCCATTCGATTACATTTTTGTTTATATTTTCCCAATGAATCAGCATTAACACATCTTTCGACTGCGTTTCGAGAGTTATCTGGCAAAGTGCCAATTTTCTCTCTCGCGCTTAACTGAGTGTTCAAAAAGGTGATTAAATCTTCAACTTTATATTCAGAGTTTCCTGTATATTTATTAAATTCAAAAATTAGATCTGAGGGTAAACATTTTAAAATCACAGGAGATAACAAGTTACCATAAGTGTCTGAAGAAATTCCAAGAGATTCTAAACTGCGAATTTGTGTTTGACAGTTATCTAGTAAATTTCGAAAGCTTCTGACATCATTCGAATGTTTAAGAGGGGAAATATTTAACAAATTACTCATGTGAGTATTTATTAAAACATCTTTTCTTCCATATCTGTCAATTAATAATTTGACAGCCTTATCATAATTATCAGATGTAATCGAGAAACCATTAATAGTATTTAATGCGGAACCACATAAATGAGCTTTCAGATAATTAAATTTATCAATTTTTGTTAGAGTTTCGTTTTCATGCACTGCAGATTCATATGAGCTCCAAAATGTGAGCCACTGACTAATGTCACCATAAAATTTAGTAATTGTGAGCTTAGGAAGTTTGACATTAACACTTGCTTTGGAAACATGTTCTCTCATAGGAATTTCTTCATTTAAATTTTGTGTACTTTTCAAAGGTGAATTAATCAATAAATTTTGATTTTTAACTTCATTAATTTTCTTGTTCGCTCTAAATCTGCACAAAATTATCTTATCTAGACATTCATCAACATTTTGTAAGTGAGATTCTATTTCTTCCGGTTTTAAAACCGCTTCTAACTCACTGTCAACAGACTTCAGAATATCGACTTTACAATTCAGCAGTTCTAAATTTTCTTCCAATTCATTTACGTTAATTTTATCTTCGGACAGATCCGATTCTATCTTATTAAGAATTTTAGTAACTGCTGATCTAGATGTGCCGCGTTTCTTTTTCAATTTAGTTATGATTTCTTCACTCATTTTTGACTGATCAAGATGTTTCAAATACTCAAAACTGAATCAATATATTTGATGAACACATTAGATATTTCAATAAAAGCAAAACATTACACCATCCCGGCAGGGATGCCATATGTTGTCAAAAATTAAGAGTTCAATAAAGAAACGGTGATTACTCACCTTTTTGCAGGCTTCTTCGACCGCTTCAGTAAACGAGTTCGATGATGGTGAATATATTTGCTAAAAATCCTACGGTCATCAAAATACGCTATAAAAACTTTATATCTGAAACATTTAATGAAGAAATTAAAGATACAAGCACATTTCTAAAGCAGATACAGAAAGCTACTACGCACATACACTACAGTTCACGCGGCTACATCGAAATCAAAACTTAGAGTTCCTCTAAAGTCACAGTTAGAGGTAGGAGATTGTTCGCGATAAGTAGTTTTCGGGAATTCTGGTTTAGTAACATTTGATTCATAGTATTTTTTACATATTTATTGGGAATGTTTTACTTATTTATTGGGAATTTTGCATTTTACTGGCAATGAATTTAATTTCTTTCGTGTCTTTGTGAATTCAGTTCTAAATTACTTATTTTTTGGTTTGTAATAATTAATTAATTTTTCAGGAGCGAAAATACTGCTACGAAAATTTTGTTTTAAAATAAATATTTGTGATACCATAATGTATATAATTTAAGTTTCTGTTGCATGAACGTCAAATATTTTATATTTTAATGTGTTTAAGTTTTCAATAAACATTTACTTTATGAAAAGAGAAGCCATATTAAAAGTTAGATTTCGTAAAGTTTACAAAGTTGATTTTTTTAAATTTAAATATGGGAAAAGATGAATATTTGGCTTACTTAAAACACTTTGTAATTGAAAATATATGTACAACGAGGGACAGGTTTGAATATATATGCTCCGTAGGAAGTTTGATGGACATGGCGTTTGTAATATATGAAAAAATAAAATAATTCATATATAAAGAATACATTCTTTATATCGGGATATGTAAAGTGTTATCACAACTTAATGTTTAATTCGGAAACCGTCTTTCTCTTTTAAAAATGACTATATCATCAGAAAACAAAATTTAACTTTCGTTTCTATCGTTGAAACCTTTTATTTACTTACGTGTATTCTGTATTATTTTATGAAATTTTATTTCATTTTAATGGCAAAATAATTTTAACGACGCACATAAAACATACAGTTTCGGCTAGGAAAACGGAATATTAGATTTTTAGCTATTTAAAGAATTTTAACTTTTTATCTGAATTTAAGGAGTTGCGTTTGTAAAGAAAAGGTTTCTTTGAAAATAGTAAGAAAGTATTCCCATTGCATTTACAGAAGTCTGTGATTCTTCCATTTCTTTTAATCGATTAATGTTGTATGTCTCAGGTATCTGTCCACTTAATCTATTCTGGAAACGGTAGCATGGAAATAAATATATTTCTTTAAAAATGTGTAAGAAGTTTTTGTTCTCTCGAAGCATTGAAAATTAAAAACTGCTTTTTATGTACATAAGTTTTTAAAGAATAAGACTGCAAGATTTATTTCATTGGTATTGCAACTAGACATGTATTTATATTTTAAAAAATGTCTCAACATAAGATATAGACTGTTATTAAAGCAATTTTAGAGCTATGAGTGGAAAAGTTGTACAATAGTATGAAATTTAGCTTACTGCGTTCTCGCAGAGTGAAAATTACAGTTACTGAAATATTCGTTATCATTTACTCAACTAAGAGAAGTTTTATATCTTTGAATGGAACAGTCTAAAGATATTGGAAAAAGAAACTACTCAGTTAGGTCAATCTTCAGCACCATTTACCAATCAAAATTTAAGCTTTTCCGTCTAAATTTAAAAATTGAGTCAAACAACTATATATCTCACTGTATAATGTCTCGTACTTTTGGTAACATAAATTGTGCGAAACGTCTTTAGACTTTACGTGAATTATCACGTATGTCTTGAAAGTACTACTAAGGTAGGAAAAGGGTGTAAGGGACCCTTTTAATTAACGCTAATATAGGTTAACAGAAGGTACGACACGTGCTTATAAAAATAGCCAATATTTACGGCTTAAATCAGAGGTAATGAATCTGACTTATCTAAGTAAAAGTAAGTTAACTTATCGGCTACGCAGTTAGAGTAAACCGCAAGTTGGCTCTTACCTAAAGTTGGTGACCGAAGCACAGTATTACTGTCAATAGAATCAAATTAGAAACGTGGCCTTCAGCAGGCAGAACACATTCTGATTCTGCCCCTAAAAACTTCCTGCCTTCTTTTAAACATTATCTCATTTCTACCACATTTGAATATGACGCGATCTATAAATTTACATTCTGGCAGAAAAATGAGAAAAGAGAGAAAACATATAAAGTAACTAGTTAAAATCTAAACGAAACCTTGCAAGTTTCCTTGCCTTTAAATATACGCAATAGAGGTCTTTAACAATCTCGTTAAGAATTATTTTTTCTAAATACTTCTGTGCCAACTTCTTACAATACGTAGAACTTAAGCTAAAATAATTAATTTTAAATTTACATGACAAGAGCTGGACATTATACAAACTTGTATTATTTCAGCTGCAGAATTCCTTTCAGGTATTTGAAAGGCAAAGACTTTAGAAAAAAATTTCGAAACATAGTACATTCCTTCAATTTAAATTATGTCTCCTGAACCTTTCTCTTATTTAACCATTTAATTTAAATTTTCCAAACTTTTATTCAATTCATATATTCTGCCTATAAAATCTTTTCGCCACTACTCTCCAGTAAAAATGTATTGTAAAGATCGAGACAGTGTCTTTTATATAAGTGGCTCAACTCTACCATCTAACACACAACCCACAGGTTAGAAATTCGAACTCACTAGACCCAAAACACACCTTGCTTTCAAAACTGCACCTAATTGGCTAACAAGAGCATGATTTAAACTTTATTGTCGGCTGAAGAGCCTAACCGTCAACTCATGCACACAGCTAGCTTTTTGCTTTTAACTTAAATTCCTCTTAAATGCACTAGCTTGCATTTACATGTCTCTTTCATACTACACAAATTTAATTCTTACAATTATGCAACTCTTCATTCACTTAAACACATATATTTAATACTACTTTGAACAGTTACAGTACAAAACATTATCTGTAATACATGAAATGAAACATTTACGATACTTTAAATTAGAAAATTTCATCTTCAAGGCACACAAGTTGCTTAGAATTTGTTTATATTTTCATCAACAGATCCTCCCATCAGTCTCTTAGACTAAAATAGGGTTCTTGTTTCTAATCTAAATTAGAACGAGTATGAATAATTGCAATTTAATTTCCGAGAATCTTGCTACTTAAACAACTGAAATAAACTCAACCGAGGCAAAATTTAGATATGTACTAGCAACTGTTGTACTTTAAAATTGAATCTGAATAAGGAGAAACTGAAATTCCATTTATCCTTTTGTTTTCCGGCAATCCTCCATTCTCTTATTCACGAACTTTTGCCAAGTGAGGTAGATGATTGTTTGTCGCGCAGGGAATCTTCTTCGAGGCCGAGTCTTTTCGGAGCTTTTCTTTCTTTGGAGCCATCTCAGACTCTCGGCACATTCCCTCGACCTTGAGCATTCTCTATGTCCGCTGTGTGCATCTTCGGCCTTGAATTTCCCGCTTGGGCTTTCTTCACTACCTCATGTAAATCAGAACGCTGTAAATTCCGAAGTCTCATGTGCGCCGTTGAAGGTTCCTCAACTGGGCGTTTGTTGCAAAGATACCTCGGTGTCGATTTCTCTATATACTTGGGCCAGGCTGCAGGACTTTTTCTCAAACTTTTAGCGTATGTAGAACATCCTATGGTCGTTCGTGTGCCCTATTTTACTCTTTTCTTTTTGGCTGCTTTCTTGGCCTCTTGTCCCTTCTGGATTCTGGTTGTTTCATTATTTTCTTTTTCTGTTCATCCGTTTTATTGGTTCCCGTTCTTTCTATCCGAAACGTCTGCTTTCGAAATCAGTTTTTCTCTGCCCCTGTTAATCTCTAGCTCCACTATTTCTTGTTGTCCTTCTTGCCAAATGGCTTTGAATATTTGCGTCTTACTTAAAGGCTTGCTCTGGTCTACGTTCGTCACTGCCTTTTCCTCGCGCCTATACTTTAAATTAACTGCTGTTTCTCATATTCTTTCAATTACGTATGTGCCTTAAAATAACGGACAAAATTTAGTTAACTGTCTTTCCCTGCATATGACAATGAATGCTTTCCTTTGAGCACTTGGCTCTCACGTTGTAATTCATTGCCTACTTTTTTATATAATAATACAGCTTTTGGTTTCCCTTACCATATGCGAATTTTCTCTGTTTTTATTACTTTCTGTCTACCTGTCATTTTAAAATTTGGCGCTCTTTTCTGCACAAAAAATAATGCATCCAACGGCATAATTACGTTTTGGTCTAAGAATAGTTTTGTTGGAGTTCTTCCTGTTGTGTCATGCTTGGATGTCCTTAAGGCAATGCTAATTCATTGACCCTGCTTATCCAGGGCTTATGATAGTTTTTAACATAGCAACGTATAATTTTATCTGTGTTCTTACTGACCTGCTCCGCTGTGTCTGACTGCGGCCGATAAAGCACTGTGTTTAGGTGTTGTATGCCAAATCCTGCACATACTCCTTGAAATATTTAGCTAATAAACTCTTTTCTGTTATCGAAAATAATTACTTTTGATGGAGCACTGTATTCCGGAAATCATCATAATCATCATAGTAATCATATCATCATCATAATAATCATCATAATCATAAGGATTCCGTTTCTCAGAAGCTGTTTCCTGACGCCACTTCTTGACTGGATTATATACTCTCAATCTTCGCCTTCATCATTTAAAAATCATACTCAGTCGAGATCTTTTGTCCTCGATACATCACTTAGACGGGCTAACTGGGCCACAACCCCACCGTGATTTTCATCCGAAATTTAGCTACCCCGCTTTCCAAAACAGCAAATATACTTTTACTGCAATGCAAATAAATGAAGTTTAGTTTTCCTTTTTCCCTGTTGTATTTCGATAAACATTACATAATAAAACATTTTTTTAACTAAAAAAACTTACTTTTCATGACATTATTGTGAAATCAAATGACTTTTTATTTGCTTAGATAGAAACACATCTCTCATGCAATTAAAATAAACCAATCAAGTAAATTTGTTTTACACAAGCCTTTAAAGAAAACAATAATAATCTTTTTATTTTAATTCACTAAAAATTACTTAATTTGTTTTAAATTTATAACTAAAGCGTGAAGTTTATTTTCTTTAATTAAAATTTCACTAAACTAGATCCTGATCACGATTGCTTAGCCTGCAATTTTATAAGAGAAGATGTACAGTGGTTACGTAATGATTCGTTGACAATATCTATAGATTCGTAGTCGGTACGGCGCATTAGTAACTCCTGTTGTTAGCGACAGTTACGTATTTGTCAAATAATGTACAATGATATGGAATTTGTATATAAATGCATACTATTGAATTAAATAAGAAGAATGGACATGATTTGCTGACTCGTTTACAATAAAAAAATTTAATTGCAATTATTTTTTTCCAGAAATCTGTAAGCATATCACATGCATATAGTTAAAATAATTTCCTAGTTTCTAAACACAATTGCTACCATTTCTTATTGCTGTAATCGTTTAACCAAAAATATTAAGGCATGTAAATATAAACTAAACTTGTTTTTAAATTTATATGGCCGCCTTAAAATTAAAAGCAGGATTTAAATAATTGAGATTTTAATAATTAGAGTTCTAATATACATGCTCATAAGACTTTTCATTCAAAGTTAATAAATACTGATCATAGTGTAGCTTAAAATTTATTTTCAATTATAAAGCCTGGCTTTTATTGAAAATTTAAGCTATGTCGTAAATGGTTTCATCATAAAATCTACACTCTAAAACTTCAGTTTTGAGTTTTAATTGTATAACTAAATTAAAAAGTATTCCCCGAAATAGAGTTCCAGAATTACTTCAAAAAATTAATCAAAATCAACATGGAAATGCTTAGTGTTACCAATTTTAAATATTTGTGGAAAAGATTAAACAAGCATAATTGGTTATTCAAAAAGACATTATTAGATATTTTTTTGCAGAAACATAGTGAAAAAGTACATAAAACATGAAGTAAGAATGTGTTTAATAAAAAATCAAGTGCGGACACCACGTGACTTCCTTGTACGGACTATAAAATTATACGCATTTTTATGCATTTCATGTAAACATATTTCATTGAATTTCATTATAGATAAATTTTCATTCAATTAATTCAGTTCTCACTTCGCGGCATGGCAAAAATACATAAAACCTCAAAAACATTTTTTAAATCTGAAAGGTTTCAGATTTTAAATTACGTCCAAAGGGCGTTTTTTTAGCGTTTCATGTGTTACCTTTATTTATTAAATATCACGTTCTTCGCACTTAAATCACAAAATTCAGTTCAACAGCATTATCACAAAATAATTTTAAAATGAGCATATCTTTAGAATTTCTGATACAGTAAGACAGCGCTTAACGCGGGGTATGTGTTCCATGAAAGTAGAGGGTAGTATGAAACAGCGTTAAACGAGGTTATCCCATCAGATAGGGAAAAATGGGTAGAAAATTGGTCAGGTGTTTTACCATTAAAGTTATTAATTATGTTTTTATAACAATAAAACAAAAATTTACTTCTTACACATATAGAAACATAATAAACAAATATACATAAAAAAATAAATAAAATTATAAGTCAGTATGTTTACATTTCAGATCATTCAGTCTCTTCTGTATTTCCAATTTTCTGCCTTTTTATCAAGAAGGTACCTAATGTAATTTGCGTTTTCCTTTTGCGCTGTGTAAGAAGTTAGTAAGCGGATAAGGCATCCATAATACCCCGTTTTTCCTTTGAACACTTGTCAAAATTTGGGTCATTTTCAATAAATTGGTCCATAATTTCTGTTATGGTGGTCAAACTGGTTTTTAAAAACGCTGTTGCAAGTTTGCTCTTCTTCAGAATCACTACTTTCAATATTTTTGTGTACTTCTTGTTCCGCTAATTCCTTGAGCTCATCATTAGAAAGACTTGCTGCTGTTTCCTGCACTATTTTTTCCAGATCTTTCACATTTACCTCATCTAAACCAGTTTGTTTTGCTAATTCTACTATTTCTTCCACTACTTTATTCATATCGACAGAGTGTCCAGTGTCACCGCGATTGCTTAGATCTGGCCAAATATTCTTCAATACTCCTTTCAAACATTTTTCTGTTACCTCATTCCAAGAAAGGTTTATGTTTTCTATAGCATTCGTGATATTGTAGTTTTTCCAAAACTCTCTTATTGATTGTTTCTCTTCTCCGTCTGTTTTTCAAACATCTGTCTAAATGTTCGGCGCACGTAATAAGCCTTAAAATTTGATATAACGCCTTGATCCATTTGTTGGATTAAGGCAGTTGTGTTAGGCGGCAGGAAAACCACTTCGACTAGAATGCATGTTATTAAGACAGATAAATTCGTTGGATGGCTTGGAGCATTATCAATTAAAAGTAGTGCTCTTGATTCAAGATTTTCAATTTCGCAATAGCGTTTAACAGACGGGCAAAATTATTCAGTGAACCAATTCTAGAAAATTCCAAACTACAAGTAAAGTTAATTTGGATATTCCTTTCATCGCTCTTGGGTTTTTAGAATGGTAAACAACTAGTGTTTTTTGTTTGAAATCTCTGCTTGCATTACCACCCAGTAAAAGTGTTAAGCGATCTCTTGAAGCTGGTGCACGTTTTTCTTCATGGGATAGAAATGTTCGCTTTGGCATTCTTTGCTAAAATATGCCTGTTTCATCAACATTAGAAACCAATTCTGGAGGATTCCTCGTTAAATTATTGTTTTTAATGTCTCTGGGAATTCAGCCGCCTCTTTCGTATCACCACTTGCTGCTTCTCCCGTAATCTGTATGTCATGAAGTTTATTTCGATGTTTAAATCTATTAAGCCCTCCTCGACTTGCAACAAAAGTTTCACTTGTGTCACTTTCCTCAACCTGAATTTAATTAAAAAATTTTCTTGCTTTTTCCATTATAATAGATTTGCTTAATGACATATTGCATTCAATTTCGTCGTCAATCCATATAGAAAGCCGTTTTTTCATTTCCTCTATTTTATTATTTCTAGAACGGGTAATTCTAGTTGCAGAGCTTGTCGTAGTTGCAGTTGCCGATGACATTATTTTTTCTTTATTCTTAACAATAGTCCTTATTGTTGAAGTTGCAAAATTGAATGCAGCACCAATCTGAGATTGACATTCACCAGTATCTAATCTTCTAATCACTTGCATTTTAGTTTCTAAAAAAATACTTTTTCTTGTTACTTTATTTTCGTGTTTTCTATTATCACCTAGGATAAAAACTATAAATCATAATATTTGTCACTATATCAATCGTTATATTATATAAATCTATACTTACAATAACGTAAACAAATGTTTGAAAAGAGAAAAAATACATTCGAATAACACCGCAGGAAAGAAGAAGCACACATAAACTGCTTCGGATATTAGGAAGCCTAACTAAAGAATATGTAACATAGACGTTCTTTGGCTTAACGCTACGTGTAATTTCGGGAAATCCCACAATTCAAATAAAAGAGCGTTAAACCGAAACAGCGCTAAACGAAACAGCGTTAAGCGGGGTCTTACTGTACACAGTTCCGCGCTCTTTAGGTAAAAAGGGTTTTTCCTGCTAGAGTGTTGCCATTGCTCCCTTTTAAATCGTTTCAGTTTGTTCATCAAAAATTCGTTAAAGTTTTACAAAATGTGAAATATATAATAAGACAAATTCCAAATTCGGGCTTCCAGATGCGCATATTCGTGTGGAAACTTACGTTATTCAAAATTGGATGGATTTAGGTACCATTGCTTTACATATCTGGAGAAATATACATACATTTATCCAGATTCTTCATTATTTAATTTCTTTAAATATAATACAGGGCGGTAATATTTGGTGACAACAATTTGAAAAGTGATACAGCCGTTTATAGTGATTCAACACAAAATTGCAAAACGAAAACAATAGTCCTTCAGGGACAAAGGCCATTTGGACTAATAACTTCATTAAAAATTTAAAAATATGAAAAAACATAAAACACGAAATACAGTTAAAACAATTAAAAAAACAAATTTTATAATTAAAATTAGAGTTTCTAAGCAAAACAAGCAAGAAGGCAGATTTTTCGATGCACGGAACTGAAAGTTTACTTTTGGTGTCACTCGGCAAAAAGACATTCAAAGTGCAGAAACTGACATTTGGTCTACACCATAGGTTCCCAACGTGGGCGATAACGCCCCCTTGTGGGCGTTTCAGGCTTTCAGGGGGGCGGTAAAAAACCCAGAGAAAATTAGGGGGCGTTGATATGGCACAGAGGGGCGTTGGAAGATTAGCCAAATATAGTCTAAAAAAGACTAATCACGCTGATAATTCATTTCTATCACGTGTGCGAAAATTCACATATTTCGATATGAGACTTCACTGTTCAGAGAAAGACATACCTCTCTAGTATGTACGATTCTGGGGCTGCATGTGCTAAAACTAGCAACCTGTCTTGCCAATTTGGCGAGATGCACTCCAAAAAGTCGCAGAAAACTGTTGACTTTTGTTGAAAGGGTCACCATTTTAGTGAAAGGAGCAGTAGAACCGGAGTTCATAATATCAGAAGGAAAAGCCTTCAGTGCAAAAATATATCTTTATTGTCTTTATGTACATATTTATGTTACGTCCAAAGCCCGAAGTTCGGCCAGTTCGCGTTTTGGCCAGGAGGTTTGGCCAAAGTCCGAAATACTTGCAATTAATATTGTATTTTATACTTTGGCCGGCCATTTCGCGAAGTGGCTGGGAATTCTTGGCCAAAGCCTGATGTGATAATGGTAGATTGAGTCTATGGAGCAGAAAAAGACTAAGGATCACCCTTAAAGGTAGTTGACAAATTGAGTACTCAATTTGCCTCTGTATTCATACTCGATACGCAACGCATTTGCTTAAGATATAATTCGTCATTTTGAAGGGCGCAAATCTAATCTTCACACTATCACATTGTTACAGCATATGCGTTCACTGAATAGTTTCTACTCGTTGAACTCACAGAAGTACTCATTTTTAAATACTTCATTTTTAACAGTGTGTAAAACCATCTGCCCTTGATTTCTTTTTTCCCAAATTGGCCGGTCAAAGCCAGAAATCAACAAAAAGATTGGACATTCGCCGGTAAGTTTACAGCAACGTTGGCCAAAATGCGAATTGGCCGATTTCGGGCTTTGGCCGTAACATTTACAAAAAATGTCACTGGGACTAAAAAATGCCACTTACAAGCGGCAACGATAGCGAGATCTCCAACTAAACTGTATTCTAAGAGAGTCTGTAAAAGTGCGTAGGCGACGTTGGACGCGGGAAAAAATTAGAGCGCCGAAATAAGCGGCGGCGGAGTAGACAAATCGTCGCCAGTGGTTTACCCGATCAAAATTGTAGGTAGCTAAAAATAGAACAGCCCCGCAGAATGCTACAGACTCAGGCTCACACTATCTATCGTTCATCGCAGCATGTACTGCGTACGATGAAAACGGCGTTGCCTTAATATTTTGCTACTTCAACTTATATTATTTAAACCGGCAGTATCCCTTGCAGCTCCCTTAACTTGGATCAAGTATAAGTAAAGAAAAACCCATGTCGGAAGCAAAAAAGAAGAGGCGGCAGTACAGTGCGGATTATATAAAATACGGATTTATCGAAAATCCCTCAAATCCATCATCTCCATTGTGCCTTATTTGTCAAAAAACATTTTCGAATGAAGCGATGAAACCTTCTAGGCTTCAAGATCATCTTAATAAAATGCATCCGGATAAGAAAGACAGAGATATGACCTATTTTCTAGAGATAAAAAAGAAGATTGAAAATCAGCCAACTATATCAAAATTATTTTCATCAGCTTCTAAACAAGACGATGACGGACTTCGAGCTTCGTACAATATCTCATTGTTGATTGCTAAAACAGGCAAGCCACATACTATTGGGGAAGATTTAATTTTACCAGCAGTTAAAGAAGTAATAACCACCGTGCTCCATAAACCAGCTACAGATATTATCCGAAAAATTCCTTTGAGCAATAATTCTGTGCAAAGACGAATTGATGAGATGGCTGAAAACATTGAAGAATCGTTGTGCAATTATCTGCAGACTTGTCAATTTTCAATTCAGCTGGATGAGTCCACTTTACCAACCAATGAAGCATTGTTATTGTCGTACGTGAGGTTTATCAAAGATGAAAAAATATGTCAAGAAATGTTGTTTGCTACCAATTTGGAAACAGATACAAAAGGAGAAACCATATTTGATACACTGCAAAAGTTTTTTGACGAAAAGGAAATTCCTTTTAATAATATTTTGTCGGTTGCTACGGATGGCGCACCGGCTATGACAGGGCGTCACAAAGGCTTCATAGCATGCTTAAAAAATAAAGTTCCGGACGTGCTTGCTGTGCATTGCGTAATTCATCGACAGCATTTGGTTGCGAAAAATTTGAGCGAACGTCTCCATACATCACTGCAATATGTTATAAGAGCAGTTAATAAAATCAGAAGTAACTCGTTGAATGACAGATTATTTAGTCAGCTTTGCATTGCAAATGATGAAGATTTCAACCGATTGCTGCTTCACACAGAGGTGCGCTGGCTTTCAAAAGGTACTTGTTTGACTCGATTTTACAATCTGTTTGAATCTGTGATAGAGTTCCTAGGAAACAAAGACACGGAATTGCGCGACAACCTCATCGCATCAAAAAACGATATTGCGTACTTAGCAGACCTCTATAAATTGTTTAATGATGTCAATCTCCAACTTCAAGGAGAAGACTTAAACTTGATTAAGACTAAAAATAGCATTGCTGCTTTCGTGTCTAAACTGCTATTATATAAAAGAAATATAGGCAGACGTGAATTCCATACCTTCCCATGTTTATCAGCAGTATCATTCAAGCACGACGACTTGCTTGTTTACTGTCAGCACTTGGAAAACCTCTACAATGACTTCAAGGAACGATTCGAGGACATTTTAAACATGGACATACCAGACTGGGTTTTGGATCCTTTTTCCAATGTCAACACAGCAGGACCATCTCAGTTAGAAGAAGAACTGATAGAACTGACGACAAATGAGGAATTAAAAATTAAATTCAAGAATGGCTACCAAGAATTTTGGCTGCAGAAGTCGATTTCGCAATTGTATCCAAGATTATGGTCGATTGTGCAACGATTTCTGCTAGCATTCCCATCTTCATATTTAGCAGAACGTGGATTTAGTGCTGTAGCAACATTGGTAACGAAAAAGAGAAATCGGCTCCATGTTACTGAACGCGGCGATTTACGATTGTTTTTAAGTAAAATCGAGCCTGATATTAACAAGCTTCTTAAAATGCATCAAATTCAGCCTTCTCATTAGTTAAGTTAGAAATTCGATGCCTTTAAATTTTAATAAAAATACTTTTTAATAATAATTAAGTATGCCTTTTGAGTGTTCTCTGAAACTGTCAATTTATTTATTTAGAAAGCAATAGTTTATTATGGATTATTTCGTATCATCAAAACCCCTGCCTGTCCTTATAACAGGTAAGCTAAAACTTTTCTTTTTCTTTTTAAATAACGAAGAAATTCAGTAGCGTTTCAATTCCAACAACATTCTATCTATTAGTCATTTTTTTATTTAATTCTTGTTTTCACCATGCATTATGTACGCTCTTATTTCTCTAGGGGGGCGGTATTGAAATATTCACTAGAAAAGGGGGCACCAGTTCGAAAAAGGTTGGGAACCTATGGTCTACACCTTTGTTGCGGCCGGTTGCAACCAAAACGGGAAGTGCACACCTGCATGTTATAGCAGTCTTGTATACAAAATTTCAATGTTCTAAGGCTGCTCGTTTTTGAGTTGACGAGATAAGATACATACGTACGCACATATGCACAAATCTCACGAAAAAAATTTCTTGTGAATCCATTTTAAATCAATTTTGTAACCCGTTTTGTAGCAAAATGTCCTTTATTCTGTCCTTACGTGCAGATGTGATGCGAAAACATCGTTAGATTGCGTTCGATAGCGGTCAGAATGGATATTTTCTCTAAAACATGATATCTAGAATTTTTCGTGATTACGCTACTACCTTTACTTCGTACAAGGAAGTAAAAAAGCAGTGTTATAGATGATTCTTTGAGTTGTTGAAAGCATTTCGAGAAACCTTTGCATGAGTAAATATTAAATAATAAAAAATTTAATGAAGTTTGTTACCAGTGGTAATGTTTCCCCTCCCCATCTTAATTCAAGTCACGAAATGAAGTAATTACAGAGAAACAGGGAAATTACAAAGATCATTACTAGATTTTGAACCTGCCATTTTAGAGGAATGAAAACTAATGAAGATGGTACCAGATCATATAGAACTTGTAGAAACTGCCCCGAAACGGAGCTTACTCCAGAACAAATCTTCACCTGTCCGGCAATACTTGCAGTTCTGCAAAGCTTGGGAGAATTTGCTTTCCAGGAAAAGCTGTATAGTGAAAAGATTGTGGAACTGGCAAAAGCTCTGATTTCCATGCATGGATTCATTTGACTTCCCAAAGGACACGACACCAACCAACCAACCAAATGAAGTAATAATTTACTGCGTATGATGAGTTACAAAAAGACCTCTTAACACGTTTAGGGAATATAGTTGACGTGTTTTAAAGACTTTCCCATAAAACGTCACATAACTTTCTATTAATTACGATGTGCAATAAATGTTAAATTTTTGTTAAAAAGTGACTTTATTCGTACTCCTTCATCAACTTAACTAAAATGAGATTTTCAGAAAATAGTATTGTTGTTTTCTACGGGTTCGTGGATTTGGAGTAATTGATGATAACACTTGATAAAGAATCGAAACACAACTTATTCGGTAGTAAGAACTATTGTTGTTGTTGCTTATGCTCACTTGTCTGACGTACAGTAAAAGGAATTCGTCGTGGCAAGGAGCGCAAGATTTCGAATATCGTTGGCAACAGCCTTGAACATCTTACAGGTGATAGCGCGATTTGGCTCAGTTCCGTCCCAATTTTGATGGAGAACGAGGGGACGGGTCTGAGGGTCCCCACCCCTCTCCCCTTTCACCAAGCCACACGAGGGGACTTTCGGCTCGCCACATATTTAGATTGCCGCCATGCCTCAGCGAGACTATACATTTACAGACAGCCATGCCTTCTCCAGGATTCGAACCCAGGCCCTTCGGCACGGCAGTCAGCGACGCTAGCCACTGTACCAGTTGAGAGGTGTAAGCACTATTACACAGGATAATTTCAAAGACACGTCGAAAAACTACGACAAACACGCCGAAACAATCAGCAATACAGCCATCAGGCTATAAGCTGAAGGGAGCTTCATGGCAAAGCACTAATGTACTGCTTCCGACTCGGCCTATCGCTCTCAAGCTAATCTCTGAACTCAAGTCACTATTCTCTCCCAGCACAGGCAACGTTTATATAACTTTATCCCACCTTCGAGAATATTTTCCAAAAAATATCTATTAAAAAATATTTCTAAAATATGTTCTAGAATGTTCTCTGTCCGTCTATCGCCAAATTTGACACACCACCAATATTGCTAAATGGGCAAATTGGCGCCAAATCTCACAACCCTGCGGTTTCCTGCCATTTTCTGGCAACCCTAACCCCGCTTTGCTAACCCGCTTTTGGCTGCCGAAGAAGCTACCGCACCGCGTAGCCGCTGGTCCTTTTGCAGCAGCAAAAATGTGCTTGAGTCTTTTTATCATTCTGCGCTTTTCATTGTAAAAATTAAGTATTGAAAAAACTTTAAGCATTTAGATTTTATATTACGCCCAAAGGGGCGTTTTTTTAACGTTTTGTGGGTTACCTGTATTTATTAAATGTCATGTTCTTCGCACTCAAAATTCAATTCAACAGCAATATCACAAAATATTTAAAAGAGCAGTCTTTGGAATTTCCGATACACAGTCCCTTGCGCTGGAGATAAAAATGTTTTTTTTTTCGCACAGTGTTGTTATTGCTCACTTTATAATCGTTGCGTGTCTTATTCAAAAACTCATAAAAGCACAAATGCTTTGCAAGATATGAAATAGATATGAAAACAAATTCGAAATTCAAAATTTGGGCTTCCACATGCCCATACTCGAGTGGAGACCTATGTTATTCAAAATTTGATGGCTCTGGGTACCCTTGTTTTATCACAATGCGAGAAACATACATACATTTATGCAGATTCTTCATTGTTTAATTTGCTTAAACATAGCAGAGAAGTCTAATATTTGGTGGAAACAATTTAAAAAGTGATTCGCCGTTTATAGTGAATCAACACAAAATGCCAAAACGAAGTTAATATTCCGTTTGGGGAATTTGCCTGTTTGGTCTAAAAATGTTCAAAGTAAATATGATTTGCAAGAAACTTTGCCATTCAGCAGCTTAACGCTCTTAACGTAAACTGATATAAGTCACTGCTTTTAAGCAAATGCATACAATTTATACATGAGTATCAAGGCATTGACTGAATTTTTACTGCGATATTCTGATGCATTCAGGTAAGTTTTTGAGCTCTTAGTAGTTGTAACCGTTAAATCTTTGCGTTTTATATGTAGGAAATATTTTTAATACTCGCGCAGTTTCTGTATTATACAAAAATACTACCGAATTTCAGTAAACGTCTATGATGGAAACTGGAGACCTAATTACACCGCTCTAAATCTTTAGCCTTAAATTTCAATAAGAATTTTTATATGAACTTCTAAATGCATGATATATACAAAAATTAGAAATAAATAAATTAATAAATAAGATCTGTAAGTTTTCCGATTTTAACAGTCAATTAAAAGGCTTTATTAAGGTTTTTAACCCTCTTGCTGAGCTCACAATCTAACAGTCTGCTCTTGTAGTCACTTTTATTAACAACCCTTTTTTATTTCTTTTGTTTTTTTATTAAGCATCGTGTTTATTCTTCTTACGCCACATACAGTTCGACCAAAAAGAATCACAAATTTTCAAAACTGCATTTTAGTATATGTTTTGAATTTCAATGCAGTCTTAAGTGTTGGCATGAATTTTTATATTTCTCTCAGTCTTTTTTCAGTTCACCATACCAATGTTCAGTTTCGTTAATAATATTGCTTACAAAAAACTTTTTTTGGCATTTTTATTATTAACGTTTTATCCCTAAAGGCCGTTATCCCGAATGGGCACAGTCTCGAAACGAGACTTCCACAATAAACGGCAAATCATTTCACATTTCAAATTGTTTCCATAAAATATTATCACTCTGTATCACATTCCAAATTGTTGCCATGAAATATTATCACTCTGTATTATTTTTAAACAAATTAAACAATAAAAAATTTGTATGTGTGTATGATTGCACGTTGAACGCATTGTGAAAAAACGATGGTACCTACAATAATAAAATTTTTACTAACGTAGTCCTTCAAGAGAAAATGTGCGCTTGTAAGAGAGAATTTTGAATTTAGAATTTGATATTTTATATTTTGTAAAACATTAATGAATTTTTGATAAACAAATTACTAAATGTTTTCCAAACCATTTTACTAAGAAAACTGAAGATGAAATAAAGGAATAGATAAATATAGGCCAATACTTAACACTGCATCATAAACTTTGCCGATATAATAAAAAGCAATATTTTTGCGATATGATATTTTTTTACTGTTATCTTTTTTTTAGAAAGCAATTAAATCCATACGCATTCGCTTCAGGAAGATCATATTCCATCGTAAACAACAGAATCTTAGCTTTATTTTCTTAATTAAATTTAATTATTGATTTTTCCTAAAGAAGCTCACGGTTTCAAATTAAACTGACTTGAGTTTTACTTTTTCTTTCTCAAGCGATTGAGCAGTTTTTTTTAACACCTTATTGAAGTTTATGCAGTAATTTCATGAAACTATTCATTGGAGATTTTTAAAAATGAAATTATATCGTATGAAACAGCAAAACATCAAAAGCAAAACAAAATGGTTTTGAATTATTGTTTTTAAGTATATATTTGTTTCTGCATTTTGCATAAGCACAACTACGGCTTTAATGTGGATAAATACATGGATATCGCTTGTATTTTCTGTGAGTAATTCAGTAAGATTTATTAATCTAAATAGTTATATTTTCTTCTCATTTCTAGTGCTACCGACTCACGTTAAACTTCGTTATCATCAGTCATTTTTGATAGCTGGAGACAAGCATGAAATTACGTGTGAAACGAGGGGATCCCGTCCACGAGCTCTGACTACCTGGTGGCTGAATGGACACAAAATTGGAGTTGGGACTCAAGAAACGGTTCGGGAAGGAGGTAACTTGACACTCAGCATCCTGCATTTTACACCTACTCCAGAAGATAATGGTAAACGACTCATCTGTAAATCAGCAAACCCAGCTCTTCCTAAGACAACAATAGAAGATGGAATATTTCTAAAAGTTCATTGTAAGCTTTCTTCCAGTTTCCTTTACTCTGTTAGTTTTGTTGCTACACCAAACAGTGAGTTATGGCAGACATTTTAACATAAGATAAAGACTATATGTGTAATTTTCAACCATTATAGTGTAACGTCGTGTATTCGTAGCTAGTATAAAATGCATTCGACGTTCAAAACTGCTTAGGGAATTATCACTGTGTCTTTTAAAGTACTACAGAATCGGAAGGAGCGTGTATGGAACCATTTATTAACTCAAGTAAAGTTTAACAGTCGGCACCAACTCGTGTTTACAGCAACCAATATTTTTTGCTTAAATCAAAAGGTAATGAATAACTTAAAATATATGAACTTTAAGTATGTCAGGACTGAGTGTATGGTGCATATTCTTGGCGAACATCTTCGTGAAAGTAACTAAATCCTGATCTTGAACAGGGAGCTGAATGCAGCTATGTTCTGTGGTAGAATACTGTGATTAAGTGGTAGAAGAACTGCACTTTAAAGGAAGGGGAAGGAAAAATCCTCGGAAACACAGGCGGAGCTAGCCCGTTCCCCGGGATTTCAGTCCGGCTGAATTACCAATGTTAAGCTCTCATACATCTCGACTAGTTTTGGACACTGGGTTTTGTAAAGCAATAACATCAAATTTCAAAAGCAAGTCTACCATAGACCGTATAAACTTAGGAGAACAATGGTTGTGAATAGAAAAACATTCGCTCTCAGTCTCGAATTCTCAAAGTACCTTAGTCGTGTGGATTTTAAGACAAATTTACAAATATCTTGTTGCAGAAATTGAAGTCGTTTACGCATACCTTCGGACATACATTTGCCTAGTGCTGGACATATCGTAGACATTTTCGGACTGATATATCAGGTCAGTCGTACTCTCTAGTAGGATGTAATTGTAGCATTAACACTGCGAGAGCATTAAATCTCTCAAGTGACGTTTTCATTCAGTCTGTTAAACGGATTTTGAAAAACGCTTTCACCAGACAAATTCTTGAATGACCTTTGTGCATCCTGAGAGAAGGCTTGATTTTTTTCAACATGGCAATGAGTCGTTCCATTGGGTACTTGCTACCCGACAGATCAGTACACTATTCTGTTGTTGTCAAACCTTAATGCAGAGTTTCGAATACGTTGCATACGTGTGCTTAGAAATTTTCCTTACAGTTGTACGTCATATGGAGAAATCGATGTATTGTCATTTCCAAGCTATCTCTTAGGCAAACTCATTAACTCTTAAAGAAATAACGCTAATGCCTTCCCTCTTTCATTGAAGATATCTAGAAATCTTTCAGTAGAATTTTTAGTAAGCATAATTATGTTGTTATTCGTTCTGATGTTAACTATTTTAATACTGCAATTCTTAACATTTCTTCTTAATATTTCTTTGATGCAAACATATTTGAGACGAATGGCGTAATATTTTTCCTTCCATGACCCAGAGCCTTATTTTTAATACATAATTATTTTGGTTACTTTTATTAATCACTTAATTTCTGAACAGTATAAATATAATACTTAATTTGACCAATAACTTAATGCACAGTGTATGAAAATTAGAGTTTTCATAAGCAAATCATATGAGCTTCTGTAAAACGTTCTTCGGTAAAACAATGTTTATAGACATGGCAATGTGGATCAGGGTTTATGCAATACTCTTGAGATATAATATTCCATGAAATTTGATAAATTTTACTATTTATGGTCACTTACCTTTAACAGTCTTGACGATTGTGTTTTGTTACTTCCGCAGACTGGTTTTCATAAGATTATCGAATGGTTGTTTCAATATTCTCTGCGCTTCCACTTTTATGTGTAATGTGAATAATGCCACAATAAAGTATTATCGATGATTCTTCAAGTCCTACGAAATCAGTGATATATTTAATATGCAAGCAGTGCTCTGCTGTTAGCTTCCATCTTCTTTCCTCAGTTTATTTGAAATAACTAGGAGAGAAGCCATTTTAGACAACTATTTTTTCGGATAGCGCTTTAACAAGACCACTTTCAAGAGAGGTAAACGAAAATGACTCTATTTTCCCTCTTTGCTTTCAGTTTTCCTTTTTTAATACATTTTGCATAAACTACAAAATTTACATTTAAACTGTATTATTTTCCTTTCATACACACGAAGAAAAATACGGATCTCTAACTACATGTATTTACAAAAGTAATTGTTCAACTATTTTTGAGCAATTAAATGCAGGTGAAAGCATAGAGAAGGCAGAGACAAGCAGGTATTATAATTTAGTGTAGCATAAAATCATGAATATTCAAAATATTAATTAATTAATTAATTAATTATTTAAAATAAAAATGTAAAATTAATGGGAAAATGTTGAATAGAACTGCCCAGAAATGTTCTATAAATGTCACTTAGTTTTCACTTTCAGAGAATCTCTTTCGAAATATTTTCATCGTCATAGCTAATCCTTTGAATGCTTCCAAATAGGCTAGAAAATATTCATCTTAGTTATAATTCTTGCATTTTTATAGTTTATCCGATCTTCCATGTTTTCATTTTTGTAGTTCATATGTATTCTGAGATTTTTTTTTTTTAATGTGGAACATTTTTGTGTTATAATTCGTCAGTGAGAGCAGATAACAGAACACCCTCTGTTCAACGAAAGTTAACGTTCACTATATTTGCTTATAATACATTGAGTTCATTTATGTACTTTATGGAACATGTATTTAATTCAGAATATTAAGCAATGAAAAGAGCAGATTTAAAAAAATGTAATTTTTCGTATTTTCGGGGTCATGGTTCAATATTATTTTTCCGCTGCGGTTTAGAGTAAGAGAGGCTGTTATTGCATATATAGCGAGACATAAAATGAAGCAGCCAGTAAAATATCTCAGAAAGTAAATAGCGTAGTGTTTCACTGATCATCACAATTTCTTGTGGGTGGGTTCAAAACAATATCAGTTGCACAGTAATATAGATATGACATTCAAAAAACGAATATGCAATAAAATCTTTACTTTACGATGCACGCAAAAATTGTTTACTTCGCTACATTTCTTTCCACCATAATTTTTATTTATAAACAGATGAGCATAAGAAATATGTAAATCATGCTAGGACTGCTTCAGATTATACTTTCTAAAGAATTTTTACGTTTCCCTTGTCTATCGTAAATGTGGTTAGTTTAACGAAAAAAACCTTCATGAACGCTTCTTCTCTATTGACAAAAGCGTTCTTCATACTTTAGAGTGAAACGTAAATGTCCAATTTCGCTTTTTTTAATTTTATTTGCTCTTGTATACGTATTTTATTTCTTTTCATGAACCGTGGTTAACGTATTTTAAATGTCTACGCCTATCAATCGCTTTTTTCTGCTCTTACCTAAAACACCTATCACATTTTCAAACTATGCAGCTTTGATCAGATGATTTTTTACATTACTAATGTGCAAATAAAATGTTTCCCAATCTCGCTATATTTTGCGTGGAAAGGGGTATTATCCAACATCATAGAAATACAGTAGATCTATCCGAGAAACAAAAGATACAAGAAATCCTAGAAAAATTAAATAACTAGAAAAAATACATTTAAAGAAATTACCTTAGTTACAACTGTTTTAGATTTTGTGTACCTCGAAAAACTACATGCGTCATAAATTTTTGAATCTTACAATTCCAAGGATATTTGCACACTACTTAGAATTTATGAAAGCATTAGTTTCAAGTTCTGCATTTTCAAACTCACAAAAATTCTATTTTCTCTTTCTGCTTTCTCTTCTTTTTAGTTTATAGTTTTTAATTTATTAGTTAATTTATTATTTATAGTTTTTAATTTATTATTTAAATTCATTTCATTAATGAAACTGGTTTTATCACGTAATTTCAGCAATTTATTTAGACTAACTTCAGATACAGTAAATTCATTCTCACTGTGTCTCTTACCGTTTTGGACCTTGAGAGACCTTTAGAAAATTAAGCAGCAGTTTATTGAATGCAATATTTTTCGTAGTGGATCTTTACTACAGTTTAAAATTCATTAATGTTTATTAAGGTTATCCTGTGTCTAAACGTGACGTAGTATAAAAACACCCTTTGTTTAATTTATTCCTTAATTGTAAGTTATGAAACTTCAATCAACTGTTCAGAAAATATTTAGTCATTTATTCTTTTCTGAAATTCCCTGCAAAGTGTACAATACATGATTGAGAATGATATACAGTTCTCATGCACATTCCTTAGAAGGAGTATACTTCGTATTATGTTTCATATTTTCGCGCTCTCTGTAAGTCCAACTTCTTTTCAAATCGCCATCCATTGAGTTCACTATTAAATTATTTTGTGATACGAATGCCAGAAGATAGGTGTCTATCTATTTATTTATATATGTGCATGTAAGATAAAAAAAATATGAAACTCAAAATTACTCTTTTTAATTTGTGTATTTCACCTCTATATTCTAAAAACAGCAATAACTTTTTTCTGAACTGCTCCGCTGAAATCCTCATTTGCATTATGACATCATCTTTGCCGTAATGTCTTGTCTAGTCGTCTGTCAAAACATAAACAAAGAATTCCGGTCTTACATATGGGCACTGTTGAAACGAAATATAGACGTATCAATCTGTTAGGCAAATCCATATTAACGAACTGATGTATTAATTAAACAATGGCTAAAGAGGTGCTATGCAGTTATTTATAAAAAATTAAGAAACTCAAAATTACTTTTTTAGTTTTACTACTTCCCTTCGCCATTTTAAAAATAGTAATAATTTTTTCTAAACTGCCTCTGTGCAAGACTCACCTACACCATGTCATCTGCAATGCAATAAGATCTTGTCCAACACCATTCAAAACTTAAAAGAAGGATGTATAAAGCCCTGCTGAATTTCGCATTCACCTTTCCTACTCGTTCTTGCCTGGCAAACTGGTGTCTCGCCGCTTGGCTACATCTTCGATTAATTAAAAGTACATTTAGTATATATAGAATTATGAGTGCTTGTCACAGCCATAGTGATATGAAAAGAATAAATTATATCCTAGGAAATTATTCATCAAGAAAACAAAATTATTTGTCCTGTTAATCTAAAATGTATTCAACGTCTGCAAGTTTCTTCTTCTATTACGTATGGTATTTGTATGAGAACGACACCTCTCTACAAAATATCGGCCATGATTTAAAAGCAATTGGTATCTTTATTTAATCAATTATTATATATGTACACGAAACCTTCCTTTCTGATTTGGGATATAACATTACTTTTTTTGTTTAATTATAATGGATATTCGAGTTTACGTTTTTGATAATAAAGAGAAATGTGAATCCTCTAACTCCATGAATTTTTAAAAAGATTCGGTATTCGGAAATTTAAATTTTTCCCTTTTATTTTAATTTTAATGCTTGCTCATACTAACCTAAGTATCCGTTATCATTTTCACTCAAAATGAGCACAAATTACTTTAATTTATGTCTAATAAATATTTCATTAAAAAGGAACTTAGTTTTGCTATTTCAGTTGATTTAAATCATCATTATTTCCTTTTAATGGCAATCAGTGCGAAATTTCAGGAAATTTTCTGAGTTTAGCTTTTAGTATTTATTTATATTAACTTTTGAAATAATCCTCTCTTATTTATGCTTACTTTGATTCTAAAAGATTAAGGATAGATGCAAGAATGTGAACTGTTGATGAAATATATTTCATTTAATTACTAGCGGAAGTATCCGATGTCAATTTAGTTAGATTGAGAGTAATGCATCTAACAACAGAAAGAACGATACCACTGTAATCCTTCCCTAATAACGGTGCAAAAGACACGATTCATAGTCATAAATATTTCAGTCTGATGCAATATGAAACCAAAATAAAAAATTTCGATAAAAAATAAGGTAATTCTCTCTCATTATACCAACAACAATGGCACACAGTTTTTAATGAGTTTCGTCTTTCTAATCAAATGGTCGTAAAAGCTGAAGTTTCATCCAATATTTCACTTATATTCAATTTTAGTCGATTAAATGTGGCAAAATAATTATCATAATAGATCAGAAATCAATAATGCAAGCAAATAAACAAACACACATTCTTCTTTATATGTATAGATTTCGTAAAATTTCCAAATTTTTGATTAACAAACTCTACGATTTGAAACGAGCAGTAGCAACGCTTTTGGAAATAAAGCATTTTTATCTCCAACGTACGACACTGTTGCTACTCGGAAAAATGAGTGTGAGAATCAGCGCTTTCAGAGTTTTTAATTAATATTTCGGCTGATTAAAGTCGTACCAAGATGGGAATAGCCGAAATGGCTTCCCAAGAATTTTTGGAATAGGGAGGAATGTATTTAATGTTTTTCAATGCTATTTTCATTTCATCGTAAAACTTGGAAATTTTTTATTAACAAACTTTGGGATTTGAAGGCGAAAAGTGGCAACAACTTTCGAAATAAAGCACATTTTCATCCCCAGCTTGCAAGACTTGCCATTCTGAAAAAAATAAGGGCGAAAATTATCGTTTTTCCAAGTATTTAATTAATATCGCTGATTTTAGCCACTTGGTTTTGTAAAAAGGTAGACGTCGACCTTTTCCAGGACCCAGAAAAGAATTGTAGAAAGTTTGGTGACGATAGCTATAGTAGTGACTGAGTTATTTGAGGACAAACAAAGAGACTTTCTTCTTTATATATATATAGATATTGCGAAAATGTATTTCAGAATTCGAGGATTTTATTTGTTCTTCTTCATTTCATCTCTTTCCTTTTAAAAAGTGTAAGTCGATAAGTTTATTTTTAGAAACTATGCTTTGAAACTATTTTTTATCAAAATTAAAAAAATAATATTCCTTTTCATCCTGATTATTATGTGGAGGATAACATTAATTTCAGATATATGGTAAACTTTAAAAATTCTGTTTCCAACAAATTACAAATCATATGGCCTTAAATAATAATGAAGCTGAATGCTTTTAAGTTACATTATACATAATTGTCAATAACTAATTCAAGTTTCAACTATTGTTTACATCTCTCTTACGAAATTTCGATTGATAAAGCCTACATTTAGACTATCAGTGGTGTTTTATTTCACATTTAATACTACATTTAAGAATAATAGATACGTAATTTCTCTTTCTTTGTTCTTCGTTTGTCTGCTAAAACATCCCCTTATAAAAGAAAATAAAAGCATGTAGGAGATAAAAATAATATATGACAAGCACAGGTCCAAGCATGCAATTTATTTAACTGGCCGAAAATTAATAAGTAACATGTTATTCAATATTAAATCCAAACAAAGAACGAAGCAAAAAGAAATATCAACATGCTCTCATTAAACGAAACAATGAGGGTAATAATAGCTGCTGCACTTAACACTTTTACCCTCTACTGTTACACAGCTTTCGATATACATAGATATGCAATTTTTAAGGATTCTTGGAGTAAGCATGTTAAAAATGAGCTAATAGAAAGTATGTTAATGATGTGGATGGAAATGAGCTGTAATGACCCATAACAACATAAGCTGGAGCTAAGACATTCCTTGCATAGGTACATTTCATTATATACCGCTTTGCCATAAGACTGTACAATTAAATTTGATTAGCGAACCAAACTGCATACAACTGGAATGAGCATATCTACTAAACAATGCTAGGGCTCACAAAAATTAATTCACACAATGAAAATTTAATTCGTCATTTTAAAGCTCTTGTGTGTTAGTTCTCCCAACATTTAACAAACGGAAGCAAAATCTTTTAGCTTACATACGCAAGTTCACAAACGTTCAGTCAAGAGCTAGAAAGTCGGACATGCCTTAACGCGCTATGTTCCTGAAGAAAAGACATTTTTACTTTACAATATCAAAGCTGTATTATTTCCTATACACTATCATATTTCTGCTAAATTCTCTTCTAAAAGAATATAAAATGTTCAAGGAGATGCAGTTTATAAACACCTAAAGTGGTATAAGCTTTGTTGGTTACGTAATACTTTACTTCTGTTGTTTCCTAAAAGTTTCAGAACTAAAGACGCTTTCCGATTCCATAGATCTCACGTAGCCCCATGATAAGCATCATAAAAAACTCTTTTATAAAGACTTCAGCAGTGCCTTCAAAACGCCAACGTTATTACGATGAACGCTATGTATGATGATGAACATACTGTACTGTACATCAACAATCATGAACAGTATAAAAGGACAGAATCCAATGTTTTTTTATTTAAATATTATAAATTTTTAAAGCCCTGTTAAATTAGATCGCCTTAAAATTGGACTATGAAAATAATACGCATAATTTTTCTTTCTTAATGCAAGAAATTCGAAGCTAATGCTGTTCCAGAATTCGTTCATTTAAAAATTGCTGAGTTTATGTTCTACTCTTATTCCCAAATAATGTTGCAAGCTACTAATTGAGGCTCTAATGCTGATATTTAATCTTCGGAATCGTCTTCAGATATATAAACAATATCTAAAATGGACTAACATTTTACTGGTCAGTATCGAACATCAACAAGTTTATCACTATATAAAAATACTAGATAGATGATTACTAATTAAATATGACTCCGAGATAGATGATACATAAAGATATAGATTAACTGCTAGGTAAGAAATAAGAAACAGATGCCTAAATTATAGAAAACGTAGAGCAAGTTATTTCAATAAACGTTTGATATCAATGAAAAATAAAATCTTGAAAAAATACAAAATATTAAAGCTAAATTTGAAACATTTCGTAATCAGCAGACATATAAGTAAAGTAAATAATAATAAAGTAAATAAAGTAAGTAAATAAGTAACCAACAATATGCTTTCAGCTTCATATGAAATAGCTTAATGAGTAACAGTGACTAATAAGGAGTAAAACGTTCCCTAAGAAACCCTGCTAATGAGCAAATTAGTTGACTAACTCATTCAGCGCAGAGAACTCAGTCAAACAGCTCAAAGCTTTAAAGCCGACCTGGGTTTCGATGGAAAAACTATAGTAATTGAAGCGAAGTTTAATTATAATTAATGCCAAATAATCTTTCATTGCGATAAAAAAAAGTAACTTACACGATTATGTGCGTGCACGTTTGCAAAATTTGGTGCATAGAGACGTATCATCAATAATAACTGGTTAGATATTTTCTGTTACTGTTAATAAAACGTTCTCGAATATAAAATATACAGCTTAAATGACACAAAATATGCCCCCAAATTTAGCCAAATACATACCTGTACGTTTTGATATCAACGCATTGTATGTAAGACAAATAAATCGCAGCATAATATCAAAGCAGCAAGTAAAAGACGAAATGCACAAACGAACTTATGTATGTTAGTCAAGTCAGTGTCCCACTGCATTTCTATTAATTAATTTAGATTTTAGTGCCCAAAGTTTAATGTTATTACCGACTCAAACGTTATGTAAGTATCTGCACTATTAGCGTTATATAAGTATAACGTGCTCAATATTGATTTTAAAATCAGTTTAGAGAGGTTTACTGTGAGCATGTTACTATTTTTAAGACATAAAGGGAAAATATTTAAAGCACATATATATGTAAAAATACGATGGCTTTGCTCTTTGCGAACTAGCAACCTTTAATTAATTTTCTGCAATTCAGGATCTTCATGTAAAAATACGATGGCTTTGCTCTTTGCGAACTAGCAACCTTTAATTCATTTTCTGCAATTCAGGATCTTCCCCTAGACCAATACCTTCTGGAACATTCGCTACTATTACATAACCTCCTCATATAAATGCTGCGTCATAAGTTTTCCTATACAGATGCCTTCTCGCCTTCGTCCTTCTAACGCCTTCGCTATGCTCCTCTTTTTGTTAGAACGTTATGACGTATTAAAGTTTAAAGTCAGTCGTATCTAGTAGTTCAATTACTGAATAAGTTATTTGAGTAACTTCATCTGGAAAAAATCATCTGTTGTAAATTAAAATAAAGATATGCTGTTAAAAGTGAAAGTCCTGAGTCGCATTTTTCTCCGTGGTTCAATTATCCCAACTTCGTCAAACATCTGAAAAAACGTGTAATGGAATAGCCTCACCATTCACCCACGATGCGTTGGAATAACTGAAATATTTCATATATATACATATATATGTGTGTGTGTGCTTATTATATATATATATATGCATGTATGTACGTATGTATAATTAACAATTCGGTATTAATGTAGTAATTCAGCAGGGGACTTTGGAATTCGAAAAAAAGGCTGCATGGATGCTTTAAAATAAGCAAACGATAAAGAAAAAGAGATTTCTCAGCGCCGGGGGGAAAACTATGTAACAGGGATGGCCAAACTTAAGAGACGATGGGACCCGTATGATAGATTTTATGAAAGTTCGAGAGCCGCAAGTCTAAATTTTTATCGTTTTAAAAATAATGAGGCAGTTTTGAATGTAAAAAACTTTTGAAGTAAATTAATGAATATCTGATTAACATTATTACATGTAAATATGAATAAATAAATACAACTTATATCTACTATTTTGCGTTTAGAAAAGTTACGTCCCAAGAATATAAAATTTTTAACTCTCATCTGAGCATTTTTTCTTCAGGTAGGGAAATATTTTCTGGTGATTTCTTTTATACCTCTCCGTTTATAATTATTGTTGTTTTATTTTAGTAGAAGTAAAATGCATATTCCTTAGTCTACAATTTTTATAGTTATTAGAGTAAATTACAAATCTTTATTTAAGAGAAAATTGAGTGTCCTTTTTAAAAGGATAAATTAAATGTACAAGTTAACGCGCACAGCAGAGAAACTGTTATTCGAGAAAGACTATTTATTTAAAAATAAGCTATTCACTTCTTTAGGCTTTTGCATAAAAAGTAACTTTATTTCGCGACATAATTAATATAAGGACCAACATACTCAGATTAGTCGAAGCTTTGTATCCTAACCTAAGAAATAGTTAAACATTTTCCCCAAAAACTTTGGAATAACTACTTTTACTGATGCCTAATATAGAAGAATTCACACACAAAAAAAGATTACAATTTCAATCAGTATTTCTTATGACGGCCCTGAATGATACAGTATTTTAGAGTGACATCTAACGGAATCCGCGAGAATTTTTTAGTAATCAGTACACTGCACATCATTGAGAATTCTCGAAACTATCTCTCGAATCGTCCCGATAATTTTGGGCATAGATAACGAAGTACATGAGCATCATTGGAAATTCTCGAAAGCATGTCTTTTGTCGTTACGATAATCCTAGACATACATAATCTATTGCTAATGAATCTAGTAATTCATGCCGGACTATACAAACACTACGTCAAGCACATATTCCATCTGCCTACCAGCCGAAGGCTTCAATATATCTGTTTAATTCTGAGCTGTTTTTTAAATCCATGGAGAATCAGAATGTTACAGAAAAAACATACCTGTCACTACTATAATGAATTAATTTCGCAAATGCAGATATAATATGAACGCGTAACTCTTCGTATTTCTATGGACTTGCACAGATGTTCAATGTGGAGGCCTTTTGTAACACGGCAGACGTCTGCACAATAGTTTAGTTCCTACGCTCTTGCCAAATAGGTGTGCCGATCCACCATATTCTAACTGTTGGACCCATAAAGACGGTCAAATGAATTTCTGTCTCGTCTTCATTTTCTAAATGAAATAATTCATAAGAAAGTTTAAAATAAATTATTGTCAGCCTAACGGTTACATAGTACAACTTTTCATTGGGTTACCTAACCAGTGTACAGAAAATAAGTCTCAAATCAAGTTTGAAATGGAGTCTGTACGCAGAGGATATTTTAAAAAAGCTCAGACCTTAAAAATAAACGTTTAAGGGAGCATGGTTCATCTTTTCATTTGGCCACTAAGTTTTCATGAAGGACGTGCCAGACGTACATGATGATCGAAAATTAGGAAGACAAAAAGTATCAACAGATTAAAAGAAGCGTGATCAGAGACAGGACAACCGGTGCAGTTGCAGAGCGGCAGTACTCAGAGGTGAAAAATTTTAGATATGCCGCACAGCAAAATGTTCTTAACCTAGTATGATATTTAACGGCTACTCTTACCTAGTGCAGCAAAATGCCTCTAACATAGTGAGCAGTAGAATGAAGAAAGGTCATTGTTTTGTATTAGCTGAGAAATATTAGCGCCAGCCTGTCTGCGACAGAGGAGAATGTTGACGAATAGCACATGCGCACTAGAAGTAGCGTTGAACTATCGTCTGTGAGAAACTGCTTTTTATACTTTTTTATTTCCTTTTAGATTTATTGCAGTTTGCTTAGAATATGTAGCTTCTTAAAATGATATACATATTTGTGCATTCCGAGTTGCGATTCAGATGTGACGCTGTAAGCAAGGAGCCTAGCGCCAGAGTGTCGCTAGGGAAATAAATATATTGAATGTAGTAGAGTGCGTTGTTTCTAATAGATGTGTGGTATTATTTTACTGTGATTTATAGCTATCGACGAGAAATAGATTCATTACAGTCATCAAACAAGAAATCGAAAAATACGAGAAAATATCACAAGCTAACGAGATTTCACCAATAATCAGCATGCCGATTTTGACGAAACTTTGGAGAAGAGACCTTTGGATTCTGTTGATGGCTCATTGTTTAACGCAACGTGCAACGTTATTGCTATGAAGATTTGATGATTAACGTGAAAGGCCTAAAATTTAAACCGTTGTCGAACAAGGGATTCTTCCTACGAATCAAAATATTTCAGCACGCACAGCCCTTGGTGAAATAAATTATGATCTATGTCTAGGATTACTAAGAAATATTACGAAAGATAGAGTTTCATATGTTAAAAGTGTTCATTAAGCATATTATAGTGAATGGTTGAAAATATATGAAGCATTTGCATAAAATGTCTGACTTGCTTGGGGATAGTAAATTAATTTTGAAATAGTCCGCAGAAAATTGAGACAAGTATCCTAACCAAGTATGAGGCTGAAGGTCCACTCCACACAAAAATCAAATCCTTGTAAAATTCTTCCACAGATTAAAAGAGCTCTATATGGATTGCTGGACTGCAGAGCCAGACACAGTTCTTCAGCAGTTACTCACGCCATTCAAGAACTGAATAAAAGTAGTACTCTACAACGAATATCAGATCTTCTAGGTGGATCCCAACCGTTGTGAACAATGGGATCACAAGAATAAATTAAAATTAACTTGAAAAATAGAATTGAAAGAAAAAATATTAGGAAGAAAACATAAATAAATGCACTCATGTCCATAAATTAAGGATAATGCAAAATCAGGAAAAGGAAGAGTTAGAAGCAAAACAAATTTGACTTATTTGTAAAGCTTATTTATAAAACAAAAGGTAAAGAGCAAAAATAGATGCTATATGTTTGATATTATTAAAAAAAGTAGCGATTTTTTCTACCTGGAGCAAATTACAAAAAAAAAACTATTTACAAAATATAATATTACATGGTTGGTATGATTGTTAATACATTGTATGTCTCCCAGACGATGCAATACAGTCCGTACAATGCCTAGGCATGCTGAGTATCAAATTATCGATCTGATCTTGGGAGATATTACACCACTCAAAAAGCAATGCTCTCCGAAGTTCCGGTAGACATGTAGGAGGAGGTTGACGGGCTGCAACTCGTCGGCCAAGCATATCCCACACGTGCTCTACTGGATTCAAGTCCGGTGAGAATGCTGGCCAGTCCATCGGGTGATATCCTCCGATTGAAGGCGTTCGCTTACGATGTTTGTGCGGTGAGTACGGGCGTTGTCATCCATAAACACAAATTGTGCGCCCATGGTGCCCCGAAACAAACGTACATGTTGTTCCAGAATGACGTTCCGATAGATTTGGCTTGTCATGGTTCCAACTTGAACATGCAGGTCAGTTCTGGAACCCAGAATAATTCCACCCCAAACGAGAACTCCTGCACCACCGTAACGGTGTCGTTCAATGATGTTTTCTTTGTGGTAACGGGTACCTGGAGATCTCTATATGACCGTCCGGCGAGAATCAGACTGCAAGCTAAACCTGGACTCGTCGAAAAACATCACACAAGCCCACTGTTGCGGTGTCCACAATGCATGCTCTCTACTCCAGGCTAACAGCAGGCGACAGTTAGTTGCAGTAAGTGGAACGTATCTGACAGGTCTAGGAGTATATAAACCAATCTGCCCTAAGCGTCTGTACACGGTCTGCCTTGAAATTTTCGTACCAGTGGCTGAAGAGAGCTGAGGAGACTGGTCTGAGGCTGTGCTCCGCCTGTTTCTTTTGACAGTAACTGCCAAATACCGGTCCTCATTCGGCGTTGTAACTCTAGGGCGACCTGTGCTGTTACTACTACTCACATTACCATCAGGTTGGAATGGTTGCCAAAGCCTGGAGATGACACTCTGGGCAATTCCAAGTTCGTTTGATACTTCCAGTTGGGTACGCGCGCATTCCAGATGACCGATAATTCTACCACGTAAAAAATCAGCCAAATGCGTCCTTTGTGTCATAACTATTCGGTTATTGCACTGAAATGCTTATAAAGCGCCTGCGAACAATTTTACTTCTTTGCCTGTATTCCTTAAATTCTTGAAGATGTGTGTAGTGATTTTACAGGTGATATATTTATTTTAGAGTTCGATTTCCGCGTGACTCCGAATTATCCTTAATTTATGGACAGGAGTGTATATTAGCATTGCGTTTTAGATTATTTTCATAATAGTGTATTCCGATGAATATTACCTGTTCAAAATATAACATAACCGGAATAGTAATTACCAGAAATGGAATCATTTGTAATTTTACGTATTTGTTGCTCTGGCAATAAGCCAGCAGTGGACAGTTTGAAATCCATTAAATTTTCACATACATAATATCAGAAATTAAATCAGCGATTAATAAAGAAACGTAGTAGTGCAAGATTTCCATTTCAAATTCCATTTGTATTAAAATATTAAACTATATTTATTCAAACAAAAGTCGCATTTCAGGAGGCAAAGGATCACAATTAGCTCCTGAGCCTCAATTAAGGTGCGGAGAGCCGCAGTTTGGCCATGTTTGCTACATAAGATCGCAAAGAGGATCCGTTTTGGAGTAGCAGTTGTTTACTTCAGAGCTAAGTTCGAAGTATTGAGACATCCATGTGAACTTCGACCTTTGGATGTGCTTTGCATCATGTTGTGGTTAACGTTCTTAGTATTTCTAAGTGTAACTACTGATTGCACTACTGTGAGGAGCTGTGTGACTTTTTTTGTGGAGTTCCATAACTATGAAGTGTATCTTTTGGTCAAATAAATGTTATCAAGTTGTTATCGGTTCTGTGGGTATTCATTGTATTACGAACCCAACGCAAGCAACAGTATGTAAGTCCATGTTTAAAATTATCTTTACATGTATAAAATCAAGGACTTCTCAAAAAATGTGTGCTCTAATTTTATGAATTTCTGTCGTATCATACATAACATCATAACACATAAATACAAAAGCATAAAGGCCTTTTTATTAAGTTTATTAAGTATACAGTTTGCCATGATGTAACATTTCCAGTGGTAGCTGCAAGCGCTAAACTTAACGGAGCAGTAGACAGTCATTGCCAGACAAGTTACTGCTTCAATGATTGTCCGTCCTGCTTTCTAAAGGGCCGACGCTTCGCCTATTCACAGATTCTTCCAGAAGGTAATTTGGAGTCATAAAAAACCGTTTTCAGACACACTGAAATCTAACGCCATATCGCAGAAGTCCACTTTTTGCAAAGCGCTTGGTTCACCGTGAGATAGCGCGATGCATTAATTTGCATAAAAGAAACCGTTTGATCACTTTTGATAGGATACTGCAAATTATTTATGTCTTTTACACATACTCTGCAAAAATGGATTACATCCATTGAAAATTTTGGGGAATATCATTATTTTGGTGTATGTAAAGATAGGTTTCCACATGAATGTATATAATTATTACTTTCCAGCATAATACAGTAATTTTGTTATTTTGCTGCATTTTCCGCCTGCATTTGAGTATTTTCAGAGGAGCAAAATTTCATGTCTTAGGATATACTATACTTACATTTTTCAACACAACGTTTCATCTCATTTAAAGCTTTTAACCATATCTATTACTATGATAGATTCAAAAATTGAATTTCAGAAGAAATAAATCTTAGCCTTGTGATTTAGATATCTTCAATCATTTAGTTAGAAGGAAATGTATAACTGTCCTTAATCACCCTTTAAACATCGGGATATAGATAAGCTGGTGGCTTTCTATCCCCTGTAGCTAAATCTTAACTTAAAATTAACTTTTAAGATCATTTCAGAAATTAAGTATTCATAACGAGAAATGCTAACGAGTCCAACATTTGATTGTTATGAAAAACTCCAGGATCACTATAAATGTATTAAAAGGTGTATGGTATTGGAAGACATGTAAAAAAATTATCCTAATTAGTGACAATGCAGTTTTTTCGAACTATCTCGTTACTATCTCTTTCAGAGTATTTAGAACCGCAATTAACGGAAAACGTTTTAATTCCAAAGATTAAAAGGCAAGAACTTCTCTCCTCAGGATATTAAAAAAGAGAGGAAATATTTTTAAATAATAATTTTTGTTAATACATTTAAATTTAATTATAAATTTTCTTTCATAATTTAAAATAGGTTCCAAACATCGGCATTAATTATGAGACGACTTCTCATTTGCATAAATATGAAATTACTTTCGTTTATTAAAATTATATTATATTGGAAAATTAACTACTTATAATAAACATAGGTCACTTTAAAAATTACTTTTTATTTTATAAACACTAACATAAAATTTTAAAAGAACCATTTTAATCAGATGTTATTTTTCAAAGTTTTACTGAATATTGAAAATTAAATAACGAAGCCAAAGTTGTTCTATGTGAAATGCTCAAAATGTCAAATTACCATAAATTTTAGCAAATAATTTTAAAAAACCACATTGCATGAATTTTCATAAATTGATTTTATTTCCTCTCTGCTTTTTAATTTACCAAGAGGATCTAATATTCCTAAGAGGTATATTTTAAATATTCCTTGCCTTTTATTTTCAGAATATTAAATTCATAATTCATGACACCTTCATCTGCTTTTAACTCGAAAACAAAAATAACATTTTTAATGCAGTATTTAGAGTTCATCCGAGATTTTTGCTTTCTTTTCTTTTAATATATGGGGAAAATAAGCGCTTTTTCTGGTATATATTGTTAAGAGAAAAGAAATGAAAATAGAAGAGGTGGATGGAACTTTGTGAGATTATTTTAAAGGAAAATTTTCTTAGGCATTATGTAAAATAATTAATCCTGTTGGAAATAAAAGTTCTTTTTTAGGCGGAATCCAAAGGAAGCGCAGGTTTGGAACAAAGAGAAAATTTTCTTTTCTTTTCTGATTTCTAAATGAGGTATTTAAAAAAATTTCAGTGAAATATTTCGAATTACATAAACAGACATCCAAATTCTTTCAATATGAATATTAACAGAAAATAAAGTTTTGAGAATTAGATTTCTTTTCAACAAAGATTTGATTATAATTTAGATTAAATTTCTTTTTAAGTCTTTCTAGTTTTAATTTATAAGAATTTCAAATCTGGCATTGTTGAATAACATTTAGTTACATCTAAATTTTATTCCTTATATTATTTCGTATCTTTTGTAAGCTCTAAAATTAAGATCATATTTAGTTTTGATAGAAATTTTCTTAATTCATCACGCGCACACACACACACATATATATGTACATGTATGCGCCGTTTAAACTGAGTCTAAATCTTGAGATTACAAAATAGCTGCCTGGACACATGAAAAAATATAAGAGAAAAGAAAATTTATAAGACGTGGACATTGATTTCAACACATTTTATTTCTAGATACCTAATTCGTAGGATTTATATTCTTATTTGCAACTTATTATGCAGGCGATATGTAGGGAACAATTCTCACGTATTTAGACAATGGACGAAGTGGAGCGACAAACGTGTCTAGCAGCAGAAGAAGCAGGAGAAAAAAAAAAAAAAGGCTGCACAAACAGTAACAGTGATATTTATAGACTTGGCACTTTTGCTTAAATTTTGTATTGCTAATTTAAAATTAGTAGTCGTTTTTCATATCTTATGTATACCCCCTTTAAATGGAGAAGCCTTTTTTAGAAAGAAGTATTAAAGCGCTAGGTAAAACAAAACATAATTTTGAATAAAAAATCATAAATGTGTTATCTAAATTTTGAATATAACGTTTTTTACCAATGGATGCATAATTGAGAGTTCTATTGAAATTTTTAGTTCAATTTTAAAAATCTGTAACTTCATTTTTCGCTGAAGATATTGTTAAAGCTATCCTAATTTTTCAAAGTAAGAATCGTAAAAATGTACAGTTCTTGAAAATCTTTGCTTGAATATCATAATATAATTTTTACAGTCGTTGTCTTGCAAGCCTTTCCTAAAAACAGTTGTAGTCAATATAAAACCAAAAATTTTCTTTTGCACTGTCATGAAATTTTATTAAAATTAATTAATTACTTGTTATAAAACAATACACATTTTCTTACTCTACATCAGCATAAAATGGACGTTAGACATTAAAAAAGATAGGAAAGTAACAAAATACAATAGAATAAGAAAATAATCTTTAATAAAAAAGCGTATCTTCAGAAGAGAATCAACGTAACTACTTGCTGATGGTAGTGGCATGATTAAATATTACAGCAAATATAAACCTGCGCTCCTCCGTTTAACTAGATTTTAGCCTTCTGTAAAGATGTCAGAGTTATTAATTATGATGTACGGCCATAAAATTCATCAATGTTACATAATTGGAAAAAATAAATATTAAAAATTGACCCTCCAACTAAGACTAGTAACTTGTATATTCCCTTACAAATTTAATGAATAAAATTTTACATTATCCTTCAATAATAATTTTTAGAAACTATTAGGTAAAAAGAAAGCCACATTGAGAGAAGGAATCAGATTTGAAAGTAATTTGTCGCATTTAGATTTAGAATTTTCATAATCATATTTGCTCAGGGCAGGCTTTTCAAAACTTTACATACAGTACCACAAATATAAAAAGTGTTAAACCCATTGCTTTATTTATCACTACAAATTTCAAAATTTTATGTACATTAAAAACACTTATATATATGTCTAGATATCTATCTATCTATATGTATATATATATCCGCAATAGTTTACTACATATAGATGTTTGTTTTATTGTTTTATTACATATATATGTATATATCAAAAATATTCGAAATTTATATTAACATATTATATCTTTGAATACAATTATTCCTTAATTTTAACATAGCAGTTCCATATCAGCTTTTTAAAATTATTTTTTAAATTTCATTCATTCTTCATAAAAATTTATAAGCCTGATTCATTTGTTTAAGTTTTGGGCTGCGGTTGGATAAAAAGTATCCGCATCGTACTATTACGTAGTGGCATAATGCGGATTAATTTTCAGATGACGCACTTAGATTCATATATTAGTATTTTTAAAGGGGACGTAAACAGGAAGGGGACGTAAACAAACCAAAGCTAGAATTAAATGGACTACTGCTAAATTAAAATTAAAAGTTTCCATTCATATTTTATATCTTATATATATATATATGTAGCGATATTTTAAATCAATTAATTAAAATTAAATTCTAATATGTAATGTGTTTGCGATCGCCAAACTCATAGATCTGTCATGTTACATAATACATAACATGATTATTACATAAAGTCTTTATAGAACACTATATTGAGAAGATAGCGTCACCTCGTGATCTCAATTAACACCACTGATTGGATGAGTACCATGACCACGCAAATCTATAAATCTATCTTCTCGATGTACAAACGCTTGGGAGATGGATGCTAAAATAAACGTATCAATTATTATTAAAAAAATTTTTCTCCTTCCTGTTGCCCCGGCTACACAACACCAATAATGTATGAGGATCAACATTTCATATATATACATGTATAGATATAGAGGTAAACAGTTTAATTCATCGTAATAAATTGCTAATACTTGCGCAAAAGCTGCAAAGTAATAAAATAATAATTTATTTGATAATAGATTATTTATTATATCATCTCCTTTAATAAAATAGGCAGAATTGTATAGAAATGTAATAATTTATAAGGAGCATATTTGAAAACTGAATCTTGAAAAAAAAATTTCAAATGGAAACATCAAAAATGAGTCTTGAATAAATTGAAAATGGAAACTTTTAAAAACCTAAAATAAAATTGAAAATGTAATCAATAAACCCAGTAATTATCATTATTGACTGGAAATTAATTGACTTTTCAAGGGAAACAAACCAACTTCCGACCAATGACGAAAAACTTTCGCTTTTATTAATTATTGTTAATTGATCAGAAGTTGGTTTCTTCCTCTTCAAAAGTCAACTAATTTCCAGACAATAACGATAACAACGATAACTGCTTGGTTTATTGATTATATTTTCAATTTTAATTTTATCATTTTAAAAGTTTCCATTTTTAATTTACACAAGATTCATTTTTGATGTTTCCATTTTAAAAACGTTTTTCAACATTCAGTTTTAAATATGCTTATAAGTTACTTCATTTCAATAGAATTCTTACCACTTTTATCAATTTTAAGTTGTATCTTAATTTTAGTCTCATTTAAGTATTTCCTCTCTGAGTCAAGAGTATAATAACTGCTTATAATAAATCTCTGTACGCTGCATCATTTCGAAATTGATCCATGTCAGAGATTCTTACATAACGTTAATGCCGCAGAGGCATACATAAAATTTCAACCGATACTAATTACAGACGGTTATATTAACTAATCAAATTGCAATTAAACCCGAACTAAGTCATTTTTACCTTTCATCTTAAATGCGTCACATTTACTATTCGAGTCTCTTGCTAGCTAAATCTGTCACTTTTTGCTTCAAACGTATTTCAGAATTTTTATGGTACTGATATTTTTCCCCCAAAACAGGCGAGTTTACTAGACTATCTTATCTATATAGACTTTAAAATATTTCTCGACGAGAACAAAATGATGCATTATAATCGGCCATGAATGTGTAGTGGAACATAGTTTAATAGTTTTATATAATTATTAAGATTTTCTAATTGGCAGTATGATGTAATGCTTTTGCATAGTTATTAAGATTCGCTGTGTGGCAACAGCGAGTGGAGTCCTGAAAGGTTATTACGTTACTTGGAGTGTGCTATGATAAGCGTTGTGCAAACATTATTTCTTTAAAAGCTTGTTATATTATTTTTATGTCAAAAAATAATATATTGCAAACAAGTATGGAAGTTTAAAAAAAATAAATATGCTGTTTCTTTAGAACAGAAATAAGCATTTATTTAAATTATGAAAAGCTCTGGCTGTTTAACTTCGATTTCGTTTTACCATCAATACGCACAACTGCAAGCTTCTTATTTCAGAATCTCCACACCGCCGGCTTCAGTATTATTTTAACGCGTCAAACACGATCTACAGGTGTTGCAGGACTACAATTTAAATTTCATTTCCAGAATCAAAATAAGAGTGTGTGTTCTCATTTGAAATTCTAAATTTTTCAATGATATTTATACGTATTTTATATTCTTATGTTAGTCTTCTTTTATATTGAAACATCATTCATGTTAAAATGTTCCAGCAAAATATGTTGTATTGCTACTTCAAAATAATGTAATTAATTCAATTACAAAATTATTTTCAGCCATCTGTTCCAGTCCTCACCTGTGTGACTCTATGCTATATCTTAAAGTGAAAAAGCAGTGTGCAGTATCATCATTTGCCATTAAATAACAATATTTTTATCAGATATTAAGTTTGAACCGATTTTTCTGTTTACAATTGAATATAGTGCACATCAGTTTCATCTAAAGCCGTCTTAGCGAGAGCAACATAATTTAATCTGTATATACGTTAATTTATCGAATGTGTGATGGAACTCAGTTGCAGTCTTATGAAATCAGCGCTTACTATGGTGCACCGCAGACGTAAGTATTAGCTTGTTTGTCGCAGAAACCCCCTTGAGAATGCATTCTGCAATAATCTGAGTGCAGTTCATAAGCGCTTCATTGCAATTCATCAACCGTCGTAGATTTAAATGATAATTTTTTCTTGTTATAATTTATTTTACAAATATTAAAATATAAAGGAATAATAATATATTTAGCAAAGTAGTATATTATGAAAAAATTTATATTTTTGAAAATGTATATATATATATTCCATAACTGTCTCTTTTTTCAAATATGCCATTGTATTTAATTCTTGCAGACGTCCCAATTGTCAACATATCCTTTGGTTCCAACATGGCTGATTCAAAAGTAAAAGAAGGGAATGATGTGTATTTGGAATGCTCCATCCGAGCGAATCCGTGGGTTTTCGAAATTGAGTGGCAGTTCGAGGACAGAACCCTTACCACAAATAGGACAGCGGGTGTCATCATTAGTAAA
>KK118226.1:1057192-1076338 GCA_000611955.2 Stegodyphus mimosarum | reverse complement strand
GGAGATACCGTTGCTTAGCAACCAACACCGTAGGCCAAGGACGCAGTAACTATCAGCATTTACTCGTTCAATGTGAGTACAAATCCTCACATTCACTACTTTTTTTTATCATTTTAAGAATGAATCTCAGTCTCAAAGCTTTCTTCAAAACTTACTTTTGAAGTCTTCATAATAACGGAAGCTTCTATTTCTTGGTT
The DNA here is from genome assembly GCA_000611955.2 of Stegodyphus mimosarum. NCBI lineage: Eukaryota > Metazoa > Arthropoda > Arachnida > Araneae > Eresidae > Stegodyphus > Stegodyphus mimosarum. Next base: position 1,076,141 of record KK118226.1, on the reverse strand, counting down.
TTTCGTAACTTTAATTTTTTCAGTATATTTTCAGTGTATTAATATTTTGATATAACTATTAACTGTAAATTTTTTATACTTTTATGAGCTTTATACAGAAATTTTTGTAAAACTCATTCATCATCATATTTGCTTGGTATGTTTCAATTATCCATGTTGTGTATTATTTATGTATTATCCATGTTAGAAAAAATTCCTATTAGCTGTACCCTTGTTACAAAAGAAAATTTCAATCTTAATATTAGATGGTAATAAAATTTCAAAAAGCTGAAATATTAGTTAATTATTTGAATATGCTGTTCCGCGCTTTTAATAAATCGCATGTTGCTTAAACATGAGACTGTCAAGTAATAGTAATTCTAAAATCACTTATTTATTGATTCTAACTGTTAATTATATTTTACCACGAATGCATTTATTAATAAACTCTTAATTGACGAAATTCGTAACAAAATCAAACAAATACGCTTAATTCTGAAATGAAAGGTATTTATTACAAATGAAAAATGATTTCACCAGTCGAAGGTTAATCTTCAAATTAAAGACTGTGCCATCAACCATTTCAATATATTCTTCTGCCGAGAAAATAGAAGGGAGTCGCTAGATCAGGGAAGTAAAGAGAATGACACAGAACAGATAAGCCACCCTGAACAACCATTTTGCATGCAGGAACATTCTCTGCTACAGCTCTCAACAGCTGTTCTGGACACGTCTCAGCATTTCAAAACTTGATCGCGGAAATGCAATTTTCACGGTTTGATCTGCATAAAAAATACCTTATAAATGCTGTTGTTATTGCCATAGGAGGCAATCATTATTGTCTTGTCTTGATCACCAAATCTCATTCCTGTGATGACAGTTCTCAGAGGATGAATCTCGAGTACGCAATTTAATGAAATTTTCAGAATCTTTCGCTGCGGCACAAACTGAAAGAAGAAGCTTCTTTAGCCAAATCATTGTGGACGATGTTGTGTAATGTATACTTGTTAATGTCATATTTATGTGGTAACGAATTATGATCCACTACATTTTAGCTCAGCGCCACCGTAAAGGCTTTATATTTTTCAGGAAACAGAAAAAAAAGTCCTCGGCAACGTCACCAAGATTCGAACTCTGGATCTTCTTATTTCTATCCGGACGTGCATCACAAAGGCATGCGGTAAAAAAGGAGAAAACAACTTACACATGGTCAAATAGGTATATCCTCCAACAGTAATGCAATAGAGAATGGACTGTCAGGCATTCTGTGCTGGCAAAAAACAGGTTCCATTTGAAGGAAAGCTATGATGCACGAAAATCTGCTAAAGTTTAACAATAAATGTCAGCTTCCTCAAATACTACAAAAGTCAAATCACTCACTGAAGGCTTCGAAAATTAATACTGCTGGAATCGAGTTGAGACTAAATATGTTCAGATATTAGCTAAACTAAGGCAACAGGTAACTTTGCTAATATGCAGATAGGGCGAAAGTTAAGCTCTAAGCAAGTAGGCAGAGAGTATAGTGGATATAAAGATCTGAGCTGTGAGTAAAGAATTATACTAAAACATTTTGGGGTAAGAGTTTAGTTCAGGGTAAGAAAAGCGCTAGTGAATTTAAAAAAATAAGATACTTAAATAGGCCAGCGATATACATATAATTGTGTGGTACTTAATGCAGTTTGTGAGTTCAAATATTCAGCTTGGGATTGCCGCCTAGACGGACAACACACAACGACATCTGAGGGATATTACCAGACAACCATAACTGTGTGGTGTGTTTTACATCACTAACGTGGTACTGAATATATATATTTTGCTAATGTTCGAACACACTGCTCACTAAGCATTCGTAAGAAATTGCCCAATCCTTGGTCATTTAACCATCTATTCACCAAGAACGTTACTGAGAGTCCAACACAGAAATGGGCTAGTAAATTAAAAATCTCACGTTGTGTACAGACATAACTCTCGGCAAATATTCTAACAATATAACATGCTTAGGTTCAGTCTAAGACTAGCGAAATATTATAAAGTTGCATAGCAATAATCAGAAACACAAAGCAGTGAAGCTGATTAAAATACATAACAAAGCTAAAATGTTTTGTGTGTGACCTACAATTTAGTAAGATGTATGTGAAAGTTTATATTTCGTGCATTTCATGCGTGATAAAAAGTAACGAGAGGAAGAAAACACAGCAGTGTCTGCATTCTAAGAGAGATGCATAATATGTATATAAGAACTACTGAAACCTTAAAATGATTGTGTACGTGGAAAAAGCACATAATTTGCAATTGATGGAAACATCTATGGATTGTCAAAATAGTTATGTAGCTACAGTGGCAAGCAATAAACATGCATTTCAAGAGTAAGGATAGTCCAAACACAAATAATTAAAAGCTAGCTATAAAGTTCATTGCAAAGAAGAGTTAAACTCCAAAGCAGTGAACAGTTGCGTAGAATGATGCCTTCAGAATTGCATAAAATGAAAAATGTCAAAGCTAATAACTAGAATATGAACTATCATCATGGCCCTTTCTTATTCGTTAAACCTAAATATAACACACACCACTGTCGACAAGAGATTTATATGCAGAAAAATAACGCTCTGGGACAATGGAAACATGCTGATATAAAATTCTTATTAAGTACTATATTTTTAATACATCCTTGATTTATTTATAAATAAAACAAAAATAAAATATTTTTTTAAAATTTTCTAATTAAAATAAAAATTCAAACCTTGCATTGTAATCAAAAATTAAAAAGATATTCTAAACTTAAATGCGATATCTGCTTATTTAGATTATCTATAACATTATCTTTGTTATCTATATCTTTGTCTTGATACGGTAAATATACTAGTGCATATAACATGTATTTCAAATGTTTACATAAATTTGCAAAATTCGTAATTATAACTTCTTAATGTAAGAATGTTTACGATACAATAATCAGTGTATTAGTCTGATCTTTTACGATCATGATTTAGCTGTTAAATGCTTTACAAATTTCAATATATTAATCTAATATTTTTTTAACCTTTGGCAGAATAATTACCACAGTATAAAATAATAAAATTCAGTAAGTAGTTCTTTAATTCAAAACCGTGTTTTATTAATCTTTATCTCTAAAATATGTTATTTTAAATTAGACACTGACTTCTGTAATTTATACTACCAAGCATTAAAACATTCTGAAGGAAAGAAAATATTTGAAAGAAAGTCTTAAAACAGAATAAACTAGTTGAGATGTTAACTGTTACTGAGCAATCTCAAGAAAATATTTTATTTAGTTGTAAATTCACATCTTTTTACGTTTCGATTAAGCGCAAAATTAAAAGCATTTTGCTGTCTTTATTTCTTGCTGTTGTACTAGTGACTGAAATACCATTTCCTCTCGTTCTAAAGATTTAATTCACAGGAGAATGCTATCGTTTTTTTCCCGCTTTTGACAATGCGTTTTTCAACAGTATTCTTTTACAATTTATCCTTTTAAAAATATTTCCTTTCCCTGTTTCTGTTTTAATTATTTTTGTTTATGCATCTTTTCCTTGTAGCTTAGGCTTTTGACTGAATCTAAAACCAACTAAAAAACTCATATGTTACTACCATAGCAACGAGTAATTTTTCTTGAATTCAAAATGTCTCCTAAATACAGATTTCAATTTTTTACTGTAATGTATACAATTTGCTGCATGTGGAAATGCTGTCCGTAAATCCTCCAAACAAAACATTTTAAAAATCGAAAATGCTAGTATTTTCTGTAATGCGTGTATACAGTATTTTATCTGAAACAGGCAAATTCCTCCTGTACCAAAAATGCAAAATAAATGTGTAGTGTAAGTAAATTAATTAAGCATTGCTTGTATTAATAAAACATAAATCGACACTCTGTTCAACTATTAGGTTTATTTAGGGGTAGGAAGTAAGAAAAATCAGCAATGCCTTCGTCAGGAATCGAACTAGTGACTTTTGATTGTTAGCCGGATGTTCTTCCAAATTACCCCATGAAGATATACTATATAGAAGGAGAAAACTCATTATATACTCACCCACTTAAAGAGCAATTGGAAACGACCTAGTCACCGTATCCAGGTGTAGACAAACTATTTTCTACGTCAGTTTATTTCGGGTGCCGCTTGTACAGACGTTAGGTTTTTATGTGAGCGGAAAACCAGAAAAATCAATACCGTTTGCCCAGAAATTGTGATAGACACCTTCGCCGGGATTCAAATTCCTGATCTCCTGATTGTTAGCCGGATGTGTTTTCCAATTACATCACGATGACACTCAGTACGGAAGCAGAAGATTCGTTAGAAGTTTAGACTTAATAAGAATAGATAGGTTCATTGACCAGGTCAGACCTAGCCTTCTTAAATCGCTCTTCTTCTACAATCTAGGGACATTAAAAGTAGGATGGGAGAATATAAAATGCTTCTCATTTTGAGGTACTTTTTTGGAGCACTCGCGCAAGTTTTTAACCTTTCGATCATAGATCGGGACAAAACGAGTGCTAGAGAATGAGTTTATCGATTAAATAATGAATTGTAATAAAGTATAACAATGTTTATTAAGAAGCAGGATTAGTTACATGGGCCATGAGGGTAAAAGTTGCATATTATTTCTTGCAACGACGTCTGTTACAAAATGGTTCGCGCAGAGGCCAAAAGGAATAACAGCTCTACTCTGCTCCACAAAGTTTCTGAATATTTAGGAAAAGTGGCGCTGCAGCAACCTCTTGGGGGGGGCGAATGTTACGGAACAACAGGTAACCTGCAAATGCACTATTAATATTGATGGAAATACTAATGAAATACTAATACTGATGTCGATTAGTAAATTTAAAACATGTTTAGTTAAGAAAAGAGACCTTTCACACTCACATCTTTAGAATGGTGCTGAAATGCTCCTCTTGTGAACAAGGAACTTCCCTAATTATTCAAAAATTTTGTCTTAGCACGAAAACGAATGAGGGGCTTTTATCAGGTTTAAAGAGAATGGCGCAAAATGGTACTGAGATAAATTACATATTAATGTCAAAATTATAGAAAATATATATTGGAATGTATTTCAGATGCCTGAGAATCTTGCATTCTATAGAATTATGAGCTCTTTATTTGTTAAACGATTTAAGAAGCTTGAAACTCGTGCTTTTACGAATTCAAATCGATATGATGATTATAAGAAAGAATACACTGTATTAAAGACTATACCTAATAAAAACAAATACTTAGAAATGCTTTGTGTATTAACCTGCGGGAGATAATGCCGCACTGAAGATGTTAATATTCACAGTTTATTTAGTTTCAATCGCTATTTCATGAAAGCATTTGTTTTTTTTTATTTATATTTACTTATTTTGAAACTCGCATTGCATTTCTAAAGTATTGAAATTTGCACGGTTATTAATTATCAAAACAAGAGCATTACGTTTGCGAAATAAAGTTTAGGATTTTAATTCACAGTTTTCAGTTTATTTGAATATAAACATAGGGAATAATCATGTTCATTTGCGTACAACTCCTTCTTATGTACAATGCATTACTTGAAATCGTCATAGCATTTTCTTCTGTCATGAAAGAAAAGCATTTAACCGAAAGTTTACCTATTATTGTCAGACAAATGGATCTTTAAAGTACCTATTAAAAGCAATAATGTGTCTTTCAATTCATAGCATTAAATAAAATTTCCGTATTCAGTTACAATAAAACCATTAACAAAATATCTGTTAAAAGATCTTCAGCATTGCTTTGCGGCATTTTATACGTATCAGCTGTAGTAATTTATTATCTCCAAATGCTTTTAGAAAAACAAGGAAAATAAATCTTGCTGAAGATATCATAACCTTATAGTGTCTCGATCTCTGGTTTAAAATAAATACATTTAATAAATTTTGTTTTAAACCATGTAATTGATGAGTGAGAAGTTAACGCTTCAGTACGATATTTTGTATTACTAAATATTTGCCAAATCTAAATATTCTTGAAAATATTTTCGGATAACTTCAAAATCCTTTTGCTTCGATCATCAATCAAGATAGTCACTGATGCGATTGTTGATTTACTCTGAAAATGTTTTAAGCAAAGCTGTAGAGTCAGTTGATATAACCTAGCATAACTATTAATTACACTGGTGTGCAAAAATTAAGGACGAGACGGTTTTTTCAATATAACTTTGTACAAAAGCTTTCCAAATCAACACATTTAATACCGTAAGATCCCCAATACGTGAGGACATGAGTAATGTAAGCAACACTTACTAAAAGAGAAATCAGAGGGATAAAAAGAAGCTTTATTGAAAAAGTAGCATGGAGCGCAATGCGACTGAAGGCCGAAACATCCCTGTGATGGGTGTCCAGCAAGAAACACCCGGTCTTTAACAGGGGATATGATCTCCCCTGATTGCTAGGCAGGTTTCACATCATTTGTGCATGCTGGATATGTGGTTGTTAATGAGCTGTTGAGACACTGCTGCTCGTTCCTCTTGTAGCACCAATCGCAGTTTCGGAATCGTTACTGGCGATAAGTTACGTGCTGCCACGGGTCTCCCTAGTAAGTTCCGTACATGCTTGACGGGATTTAGATCCAGAGACCTTGCCGACCAATCCATGTGTTCAATATCTTCACTCTCCAACAGCTCTTCGACAGTAACTGTGCGATGAGGTGGAGCGTTGTCGTCCATGAAGAGGAACTGAGGACCCATAGCCCTTGTGAAAAGACGCATGTAAGGAAGAAGAACCTCGTTACAATAGCAGTCCCAGGTGACGAACCTCCTTGGGAGATATGAAGGTCGGTCCGGCTACCAAGCATTATGTCTGCTCGAACGAGAACTCCGCGACCTCCAAAACAGTCCCTTTTGATGATGTTGAAGGGGTTATTGCGTGTTCCCCGCTCTGTCCAGATGTGTATGTGTCTAGAATCGCAACTCAGACTAAATCTGCTCTCATCTGTAAAGAGTACTCGTCCCCATTCATTGTCTCTCCAATTCCGGTGTTCCCGGCACCACAGAGAACGCCTTCTCCGATGGGCAGGCGTTAGAGGTACACACCGTACAGGGCGTCGTGCAAACAGACCACCACCGTGCAGTCTTCTGGCCACGGTAAAACGCGATATCGGTCGTCCAGTCGCCTGTGTCGTGTGTCTAGCGATTTCTCCCGCTGTCTGCCGCCTGTTTCTTCTGGCCTGTAAGGCAATATACCGGTCATCTGCGGGTGTGGTTCCTCGTGGACGACCACTACTAAACCCCCGGATAGCTGTTCCTGTAGTTCAAAATTGTCTCCAAAGTCGTGAAACGATGCTGTGAACAATTCCGAACTCTGCAGCCACACTTGTCACACTGAGGCCTTCCTCCAACTTCCCAATGATTCGACCTCGGGTAAAAGCATCCAGATGTCGTCTAACAGATTGATTATTCGCCATTTCTCGCTGAGGCAGCAACTCGGTGTGATTTTAACTGCTATATGGCGTGCAATCTCTTTGCCAGAAATACTGATCTTACACCGATAACATGCTTTATACTACTCAGACACTCCCCCATTACGTCTACCTGCATATCTGCGCATGTGCTACCGTACATCCCCTTACTTAATCTCCTGATTGGTCTTTCTGTCCGCTCTGCCTCTTCGTTCAGCTGATTTTCGACTTCGTCCTTAATTTTTGCACACCAGTGTATTTTATGGTGTAGTATTTAGCTACAATGTGCCAACTTTAGGTGGGAGAAGGGAAAGGTCAAACATCTATAATGTATTTCTATGACTTCTTAGCACGCTTTCGTGCTGTAATGAATGGTCAGCACACTCGGCCCGTATTCGAGATGTCGGAGGTTCGAGTACCGGCGAGGGCATGACTCCTGCTTAAAAAAAATCCTAATCACTCTACACATCTGGATGGCAAACGAAGGATGTGGGGACCAGAGAAAGGGAAGAACAAGAGACCTAGCGGCAGAAGTTGATTTGCATATCCTGAACATATTAAAGGAATAAATTATTTTAGGAATCGCAGGTAATTAAAATATATTTAGGGTGTAGAAAGTTGTCTAACAAATAACTTGTTTATACGGCAAGATCTGTGTCTATCTAACAGTTTCTCATAGGATATTTTTGCAAAAGAGTACCTGTAGTTTTTACCTTAAAGATTTGTGAACTTTTATTGGGAAGAAAATTGCATACATGCAGTTTAACATTTATTTTTGGCAGAGCTGTGAGTATTTAGTTATTATGGAGGATTAATAAAGTGCAGTCATGCCTATTATTTTCATCTCTATCAATTGCGTGTAAAGAATTCATCGCCTCTGGTATCTCTGGCAAGCTATTATTTTCCATTTTCAAAGGCAGAGCTGGTTAAATGAAGACATCATAATATACCTTAAATAGATCAATGGGGAATTCACTCTACTTAACTCCTGGGAGTATTTTCGAATCGTAGGCCGTACAACTATAATAGTTGAAATATTTCCTGCCGTTTATAACCTTTTCTGATAGCTAGAAATTAACTTCAGTGAAATTACTAAAATAATAGTTGTCTGCCATCGTATTGTCTAATGGCCGATGTGCTTACTTTTAAAGTAAGCACTTTTAAAGTAAGCACATCATATAAACATTTATTCTCTGTAAATTATGTGGGTTGTTTGGTTTAACGCTTAAACCATAAACATGTCTAATATTTAACTGCAGTGCATTTATGCAAAATGTTTATTTCAAGTTTCTCCGTAATTTGCCGCAGACAGTATGTCATACATCAGAATGATTAAAATAACATTTGCTCTTTGTAATGCTTGTTGACTGTTGAATGTTTGTTCGCTGTTATTAATTTGACATTTCCCGCATTTGCAGTTCGTAATTGGTGTAGCATTTAACTTAAAACCTTTAATAAATACCTAGTAAATTTACTCAAATACAGAGGACATGCATTAGCTTTACTATTAAAATAACTGTGTAGTAGTTCTCTAGTTATTTCTTAAGGATAATGTAGGATATGATTTGATTTAATGGTTTTTCCTATTTACTGAAACGCAGTGTTTTTTAAAAACTAAAAATTCTAGTAATAAAATAATAGCCATTATTTATATTTACCTGTGTCATTTTAAAGCAGTGACGGAAAAGTCTGTACTGAATATCAAACGCAATAAGTAGCAATAATTAATACCGAAAGGGGAAAAAACTTTCTACTTAGTATCTTATAATAAATGCACGCATTTAGAATTATTTTCATGAAGTAGAAGGAACGTTGCACATAATCATAAGTGCTATGGAAAGATAAGTAATACCTGTGTTATAATATACTCTAACAAAGTGTCTATTAGTGTTGTTTCGAAATATGTTTCTATTGTTCTTATTGATACGAAGTATAAAATGTAAAAAAGAAAATGTTATATGTAATCATATTTGAATTTACTTTCTGACAGAAAATCTGCGTGTGAAAGAAATAAAAATAGATTTGTGTTTTACAAATAGATAATTAATCATTTTAAACATGAGAACAAAGTAAATCATTAAACTTAATGTTTTATTGTTATAAAACTTAAAATTATAAAGCCATTGAAGTACATAAAATTATTATAGCCGTTGAAAAACATATTCCTCAAATCTTGATGCACAAATCTTACATTTCATGGACTACAAGTAAGTAATTTGGAGGGTAGCTGAAATATTTTATGTGAGACATGAAGAAAAAAAATCTCCTATTCGTTATCTTCCAATAACAGTAGATGCAAACTTTTTATAGTGAAACTAATAATGCTAACTTTCAGATGACTTATAAATCCTGAGGTAACTAATGCAGATTCAATCATATAATAGTTTTTCTATATGTTAGAAAGTGTCATTGAATTTACGTCTGATAAACAGACGTTAACATTTCACTAAAATATAGCATCACCTGTCATTAATTAATTTTTATATTTTTATAAAGTTTTGCAAATTCCTGTAAAATAAATACATGTCCCTTCGCGCAAAAATGACAATAGAGACATTTAGAATTTTAGAGGCCTAGAAAACTGCGAAATTAATGACGCCTTCACCAGAATTCACACCATGAATCTTTCCGCTTGTAGCGAAGCATGCTAACGCTTTCACCGCGAAAAAATAGACAGGGGATTGGGATAATGCCTTATATTCTCTCTACGTAAATGGAGCCTGGGTAAAGGCACAAGATCCAGTCGATGAAATCCAAGTGAAGAACAACACTTTACGCTTACTGGCACTATAGCAAGTAGTAGATTTTTGGAGCAGGAAACGTAAAAAATCAAGTACGAATTTCCCAATATTTGAACCACGTATCTTTCAACAGCTAGATGGACATGTTGTCATTTACACCATAAAAGCACGTAAGAAAGAAGGCCACAATTCTTTACATACCGATATTTATCCGTGATTCAGGCACGCTAAAAAGTAATCTCTCAAATACAGTTACTTAAACCTGCCATGTAGCAAACATAAAATATGTTAAGATTATAAAACTCTGCTTAATTATGTATTTTCCAAACCTATAAAAGTTCAAGCAACAGATTATGTTCTGTATTTATCAGAAGTTGTTTTACTTTAAATAAAAAATGTCACTTTATTTAGTTTGTTTTAATTTTTCTGTATTTGTAAAATTCAGGAAAATTAATCACTGTATTCGAAGAAAAGTCACTGTATTTCTACTGTTGTCTTCCATTATCAAGGTAAAGCTGCTCTTCGGCTCAGTATTTACTTGCATATTTATCCAATGTAGAGCGACGAGCACTTTAGTATGCTAAATATTGTTAAATCATTATTTGTCAAATTATTTTAATTAATTGTACTTTAATATCGCATAATGAAGAGAAATATATATAAATATTAGTGCACTAAAATTTATCATTCTGATTACCGAAACTGTCGGACTTCCAAATAAAAATAAATAATAAGCAAATAATTACAAATTACACAACAGACACTTTCCGAACGTCAGTATTTAACCATAAAAATATTTCTTACAAGAAGCAATTATTTGTTACTCGGGAAGAAACATATTATGAATACAAATGTTTGTTTGTTATAGGTCATATAGATATCTGATCTTAAGATTAAACATTTTATTTCAGTCTCCCCAATCATTTTGTTTCATATATCAATATTTCTTTGCTGCTTAAGATTATAACGAGCATTTTATTCTCTTTATGTCCCATTTCTTTAGAGTGCTTATTATTTATTTCGTATCTTTCTATATTCTGTTGTTGGAATTCATATTTGTGCATAATAGTGCGTAAAGAAGTGTTTCCTAATCTACTGAATGCCAAAAAGGAAACGAACTTTTTTCTAGTACAATGATTTTTTTAAGAAATGTTGCTCTCTCATCCCTTTCATTCGAGAGAATAATATCATTTCTTCAAGATTTGTTATCTGTTTGGTGCCGGAAGAAACCGTGGAAATACCGGAAATATTTTAGGCTCTCAACGTGGAAGGTAGCCAGTAGTAATTGATTTTTTACTTTTACTTTAATCTAACTCCAAACCTTTTACAAGAATCTTTCAAGATTTAGTAGACAATACTTTTATTTATGTGCTTAAGATTGGAAATTTGTGCAATGTTTCATAGAGTTTCATTTTTTCTACATAACATGCATAAAACTGAAGTAGAATTACATTAACAATCGTTAGTTTACAAAATATTATAACTGTCGCCCATTCATGAAAGTAGAATAAATGAATGAAAATTCTGTTAGAATATCTATTAAAATTAGAAATAGGAAATTAACGTTATATTATAACTGACTATTATTATTATTAGGTCAATTAACCTCGTTGAGCTATTATGTTCTTCGGAGCAAAGACCACAAAAAATCAGCTATGCTCTTGCCGAAATTTGAACTACAGGTCTTTTGACTGTTAACCGAATATACTCAGCTACTGGAGAAGGCAATACTACCTTACATTCTCCCAGGTTATAGGTAATTGGAAAGACGAGAACGAGACTCATTCGGCTGAATACAGGCGGTCATAAATCACCCACTACATTTTGATCTGGGACCACTTGTAAAGGTATTATTTTATATTCGGCTCAAGAAATACGAGAAATCAGTTATGACTACGCTTCATAAAAATTTTATTTTCATTATTATTTGCCGAATAAGAAAAGGTGTCACAAAGGTCTTAAGAAAACGTCTCTTAATTTTTATTGAAGATATATATTCATTTCCTTATTATGAAAACAAAGCATTGTATTAAAAAATATAGTAAATGCATAAAAACGTCATTTGATATGGAGCGACATTTTATCTGCGTATATGTGTGTAATATAATGTAATATTTCCGAACGTTTTGTTATTAATGAATTTAATTGTCAAATGACAGTTCAGGTTTCTTGAAGCTAAATATATCTCATTTTCATATGCCCAGAAAAACAGAATTATCAGATTTTGCAATTTCCACTCGACGATAGCATATTCTTTTACTTTGGGGAACTAAATTATAAAAACTCCATTAATTCACTAAGACAGTTTTTTAAATACATTTTAGTGAAACATTGCCTTCATTTTAAGATTTTCGTTTTAAGCATTCATTTAAACATTTCATTCATTCATTTAAAATATTCATTTTAAGCATTTCCTATGAAATGCTTAAAATGAAAAATAAGTAAGTATTTTAAAATATTTACTTTAAAATTCTTTTTAAGAAATGCAAATTCAATTTTGAACAAAAAAGCTCTCTTTTCGATAAACAGTCAACCTTAACTGATTAATTGTCAGCTGCCACTAGAGAAAGAAGTAAGGTAACTAAAAATGTGAAATATCTTTTTCAAGTGTGAGAAAATTAAAAATTGACCCATGGTTCTATAAAACGAGAAAAGAAAATGTCGAGATAAGAAAGAGTAAACAAGTATTTCGATTTTATGAGAAAAGCTCTGTGTTTACTATCCGTAAACTCTCTAACAGATGTATTTAAATGTTAACGCTTAACTTAGTTTGTCTTTTTTGTTTTGAAAACTGTAGTTAGAGACTTTTGTAAAAATGTATCTTTATTTAGTTAACTTTGCGAGAAGGTTGCTAGAAAAGTTAACTTCACCAGAAACGATTGAATTTAATGCATGATTATGTACGAGATAATAGCGGCTTACGAATTATTAATATGCTTTATAATTAGTGTCTGAAAAGTAAATAATTTCTGTCAAGTTCGACAAACATATATACTTATAAATGTTTGCTTTATTTATTACAGTAGCGAAGAACATGATGGTGGAGACAGAGTATAAAGTTAGTTGCATTAGTCATGGCTTGTTTAATATTTCTTTATTCTTAATAAACACTTTAACAAACTTGATTAAATTGGTGTAATCTGGTCTCCTATTCTTACACAATTGCATTCGTACATTTCGTATTCTTATTATATGTATGAAGTATGAAAGAGAAGCAGAACTCAGCAAGCTAGCAACACAAAGGAAAAGAGAAGAAAGGCCGAAAGGCCTCAATTACGGTATAATTCTGGATTAGGAATACTGAAGTTATGATTCTGCTTTCTTTCCATTTTTTATTAAAGGTTTCAGTCACGAATTTAGCATTTTAGTGGCTAAAAGAGGTTTTATATCTGCAACATGAGCGTTAGGTAAACTCATGTGAGAAGGAGTAATTTCGAAATAAGCAATGCAGAATGACTCATTATAAGCATGTTAAAAATTTTTGGATAGAAAACCCGGCCAAAATGCTCCGCACAGATCAATACAAATATTCTACAGGGACTTGGCCTACAACTACTTGCAGAAAAAACACGAGACTGCCCTTAAGAACCAGCAGACAGAAGCCCGCAGAACTGTACAGTAACCATAGGTTACATCAATACTGTAAAACCTCATAGAAAAACTCCATAAAACTGTACATATACTCATAGGCCAAATATTATTAAAGACGATAGACAAAACTAATGTAACTGTTTAGATACAAATATAAATCAAATCTCCATAAAAACTATATAAATAACCAAATTAAATTTGAGATTTAAAGAGCTGTTACAAATTAATGTTAGGTATTTAATTTTCTATATATTATCCATATGTAATGAAAATAAATTAAAATAAATAAACTTTTATCAGTATTAATAAGTAATCTGTGTCTTTATTACGTTATCAGTCTCCCTACAAGCCTAAATAAACAGTGCTCAGAATTGTAAAATTATAGCTTAAAAACCATAAAGCTTAACTAATTTTAAAATGTTTCGAATTTAATGTGTGTGTGTGTATGCGTTGTAACTGTACTTAGCAAGATTTTATTGTACATAAGAAATATAATCGTAAAATCTGTGTCTCTTTTTTCCAGTCACTCCTGTGTGCAGTTTTTCGGAAGCACATTTTTATGGCGTCACAACGGGAGAGACTGTAAACGTGACATGTGAAGTGGAAGCTGATCCCAGCAATGTCGTCTTCAGGTGGTCAATTAATAATTCTCTTGATACGACTCTCTTAAGGAACTGGAGTAATGATGGAACGCGCAGTGTCATAAGCTATTCTCCCCAAACTAATTCAGGATTCGGAAATCTTCTGTGTTGGGCCCGCAACAGTCTTGGAATTCAGAAAGAGCCATGTGTAATCAAAGTTGTACCAGCAGGTAAAGTATTATACTTGCAAAGCTGTATCATTAATCGTCTATAAGCAAATACCACACTTAAATTTCTTCAATTCATGCACATGTAGCAACAAACCTTTCTTCCTGTGTGTACACGTTGTATTATTAATCAGCAGTATTTGCGTAACGGATTTTCTTCCCCAAGACGCATCGAAGCTCCTATTTACACATTTTGGACTCGTCACTAGAATGTCTTTGAAATTTTTACGCGCCATTGACCTTGTAAATTAAATTTGGACAGTTGTTACCTAAGTGCAGTTTCATGAAACGCCATTTGTTACAGCATTTACATATGTAGACGCCACTGTAACTTCATATACCACTTTTCGACGATTCGCTATTGCGATTACTCGCAAGATATATATATGCAATACACTAATCCTTACTTATATTTCGTTTTAATTTGCGAACTTAAATAACATTTTTGTTAATGTTAAGATATTTTTGGGTATGCACACTCTGCAGCAGGTTACTGCGTTATTTAAACTTTTTGAAAATCAAAATATATTAGCAAGACAAAATGTGGCTGTTTCGCCCTCCGGTGATTGCTTATCGATTACCGATTATAAAGGTATGTTTTAAGATGCCGAGTAAGAGAAAGCTGCCTGTAGTTGTAATAAATTTAAATATCAATATAATAGTAATTGAATAATGAAAACGTAATTTATTAGCACTAAATGCGTTAATTAATCTTCCTTTCTGCACAATTTTTAATACATAATTTCTCATCTCAGATTTCTTGCAATAGATTTATTTGGTTTTCGTTTTTAACTTATTGCAAGCATTAACTGATTACAGTTTCACCTCTATAAAAGAAGAGAATGTTTTGATAAAACTTTGAGCTCCCTGAAAACTTTAAGAAAAATAACTAAAGCATGCTAAATAAATATAAATATTATTTTTCACTCAGCTAAAATTTGTAATATTATCATGAATACATAGCATATAAATGTAGAAATAAAACAGTATTATGTAATTTTATTTTCCGAAGTTTGGGGGATATTGGCAATTTAGACGTTGTTAGACTAAGCAACCAAACTTTCTGTCGTAGCAGATATGAGAGACTAAAATGTAACAGGACATGAAAACATTTACATGTTAGTGCCTTATCACATCAAACAAAGCACTTTATATAAAATTTTAAAATTTGCCGACAAAGTTTTTGAGAGTTAAAATATCTTTTCTTATTCTGTCTAAAGAGAAAGAATTGAAATATCAGATTATGATTGTCTGTCTTATTTTGCATAACCTGTAGTTCTTTATAAGCATTCAGAACCTCTTGCTATACTACACACTTTTAAAATTAAACATTAGAATTCTCTGCAAAATTCGTACAAAAAGCACTGTAGCAGGCGCTTCCGATCTTCTCTCTAAAATAGAGAATCATCCTCAATTTCCCTTTCGCTAATCAAAAAAAGCTAACATATGTGTTTGGTGGAAACGAATTTTCATACAGTAGAGATTATTTATATTATGACTGAACAAGGTATGGGATAATTTGAAGTTTGAAAGGCCCTCCCTCCAATAGCAGCTGCTAGCCGTTTATAGGTGCTGGCCACTACTAAGGACGGGAGCAGTGGTCTCTTTATTATACTTAATAGGTGGGCCAGCCGAATCTCCTATGAAGAGACGCATAACTTAAATCCATGCCATCTCTGGGATTCGAAACCAGGCCCTTGGGTACAACAATCAGAGTCACTAACAACTTTCCTTTCTCGGTGGCGAATTGGAAGTATTTGTAAATTAAAAAGTATGTAAAGAATAATTCTAACTTTAATTTGCATTAGTCTTTTAAATCTCTGCTATGATGTGAGTGTTCAGATGTACAAATCTCTATCTTTCATTTTTATTCTAAAAATAATAAGTGCTTGTAATAAACCTGTCTAAACTGAGTCATTTGAAAACTAATTCTGTATCATACAATTCTTACATAATACTAATGACCCAGATAACGTTCCAAACTGAAACTCAAACAGTCGTTCAGAATGGAGGAAAACAAATAGTCTTTAATGATCCATCAGTTTGACGTGTCACATTTTCGACTTCCTTCCACCTTGCTGACGCTTGTTATTTCAAACACATTTTAAAATTTTATCCGTACCGATGTAGTTCTTCAAGAATTGGCACTCATTACACCAATTTATTTATGTTGGCTTAAAAACATGTGTGTCAACCGAAATAAAAAGCAATGTTTAATTCCTCCATGATTGAATTACTTCTTATATATATTTTTCAATCTATCTATCCATTTATCGATGTATATATATATATATATATGTGTGTGTAAACACATGTGATAAAAATATTGCTACAAAATTGCTTTCGAAGGGGACAAGAGTTAGTCCGCGGCTCTAAAGCATTCTAATTTATAAGCTTAGTTCGCACTTGAAGCAAATTAGAGAAACACTGATTCGATATATTATAGATATATATATCTATATATATATGCATCCATATGCGAATTTTCGTTTGCTTTAAAAGGTTTTTATCGACCTTAAATTTTAATTATCATGGATTTTGAAAATCGTAATTAAAAAAAAACTTTAAATTATTCTCTAAATTTTAGCTTCCTGTTTCATTTCAGAAGGAAGAAAGACAAAAGAAAAACTTAAATTTTCGCTATAGATATATATATCTATATATATATGCATCCATATGCGAATTTTCGTTTGCTTTAAAAGGTTTTTATCGACCTTAAATTTTAATTATCATGGATTTTGAAAATCGTAATTAAAAAAAAACTTTAAATTATTCTCTAAATTTTAGCTTCCTGTTTCATTTCAGAAGGAAGAAAGACAAAAGAAAAACTTAAATTTTCGCGACGGATACTCGAAAATATTATCCTATTAACATTTTTACAAATATAACTAAATTTCATAATTTGCAATATTTCGTCTAAATTGAAAACACGTCTTCTTCACAACGAAAGCAGGGATGGTTCTGAAACGGTACGCATAATATTTCTAAAAGTTTGTTTTATTAAACATGACTTTGCTGACTAGTGATTTCAGTTTTAAAGTAAACTAAAGACAATAAAGTTTCAGACAATGGTAATTTCGACAACACAAAATCCTTCAGTAAAATGATTCGAAACGACTTTTATACAGGCATTTAGAACAATTGTCTGTGAGAAAATTAATTTCCGTAGCCAAATAAATGTCAAAAAATCCACTCTTGTATCTAAACATTTCCATGGATATCATTAATAAAGGCATTTAGGTACCATTTACAGTTACTGTAAAACGATCTTATACATTACTTTTATACATTTTGAATGCAGTATACTTGAAGATCTATTTTGCATCAAAAATTGTTTAACATCAAAAACTGTATTTGAAATTTTCTTTTCAGGAAATACTAAAATTCGAAAGGTATAATATTTCCCAAACACCTTATAAGACTTCTAATATAATGAAAAAAACAATTTTAGACTGGCCAGATTTTAAAGACAACTCTGTCGATTTGGAGGACGATCCAAGATAGGTCATGTTGTTTAGGAGAATAGCCATTTTTGTAAATGTAAGAAGAAAAACAACGATTTGCTGTGAAATTCGATGAAAGGAACAAAGTGAAAGTAAATGCATGCCATTTGTCGCTTTGCTGGCCTTCCGTTTGTTGAATACATTGATTTCTATATAAAAGTTTTGTCTCTCTCCGTTTGCAAGATGTCTTTTTCTCTTAAAAAAAGCGACATACATCTAATCGTCCTCGAATTTTGCCAGATAATGTTTTAATGTCTACACTAATTAATGTTACGTTTTTCCTTAAATGATTGACGTATTTCTTCTGTTAATTTGATTGAGATAGCCGCGACTATAAGCACAAATACGCGTGCACCACTGGGATTAATTTATTCACGAAATAAGGTGGATGGACACGAATCATGTAGTAAGGATTTTTTTCATGTTTCTTTTCACAGAACTAAACGCAAAGAACACAGACTTAAAGAAGCAGAAAAATACTTTTAAGTAATCTAAGATAATACTCTGACCATCATTTGTAATTAACTGTTTGGTTATATTGTGTTTGCGCATTTATTTATCTATTGAAAGATTGAGTTCAAAAGATGAATTATTTATTAATTAATATACTGATAAAAATACGAGTGTTTTCAAAATTTAATTACATTATATAACTCTTATTATATTTTGCAGATCGCCAGGGCTGTCCACTGAGCCCATGGCACTAATTCTTTCTGAATAAGCTATATCACAGACATGACAACAACAACAACAACTATTATAATAATTTAATTATTATACTTTATTGCACCGTATTATTTTTCTTACTGTAGAGTTATTAAACTGTATTTTATTATAATAATTACTATAATCATACTGGAATTAATTATTATTACATGTTTTTTTTATATATTTGAGCTAAAATGTACGTTAATT
>KK118226.1:1039116-1049945 GCA_000611955.2 Stegodyphus mimosarum | reverse complement strand
GGGTCTAATGGGTTCTTGTACGCAAGCTTCCGCTTAGCAGTTATTGCTGGTTAGACGTGGCCTAATAGCTATTATCTTTATGCCACTAGACTCATCTACGCGCTGTAGGAGACAGGATTGTATGAGCCCTATAGTTTAATTCTACTACTTGTGAATATCTCCAAACTTGGGTTTTGATTCTACTGTTTCATTTAAAGCCCAAGTAGAGGCGTAGTATGTTAGCGTCGAGTTGACGCATTGTAAATAATTTAAAGAGTTTAATGAAGGGTATTTTTAACCCTTCATCGGTGCAATCACTGTTTCTCCAGATTCTATACAGCAGATAGACATTAGAGCCTTACATATGGCGCCTGAACATGTTACTCGGATCCATTGGCAAATAATCAAGACGGACAATCATCCTTACAAGAGGCAGAAGTCGTAGACCCGATGGTGACAAGCCCATTGGATGGATTTGTCTTTTTAATACAGACGGTGAGAGCTGCAATTAAACTAGCAGTGGTGTTCGACGGTAAAAACTCCGTTTACAAAGACATTACAAGTTCTCAAATCAGCAGAAGAATTCCGGAGAAAAGAATACCTCAACGTGTGGTAGATCCAGCGAAGAAAGAATTTAAGGGGAAAGAAACGTCCCGGCTAAAAACAAGCATCGCCGTTTTATAACTAGGTCTCGCAGTAGACAGCTCCAGGATACATCCAGTAGGAGGCGCAGAGAAAGATTACTGCAAACAAGACCACCGGTCGGTAAAATGAAGAAGAGGCCTGCCGAAGTTGAAGGCACAGAGCAAAGATCGAAACAACCTAGAGTTCACAATCAAGCGTCCTCGAATACCGATGTGCAAAGAACCAGTTTGCCGGACAGTAAAAGGAAAAGACAAACCATGCCGCCAGGGCATCCTGAAAGACCACTCATCAGGGGTGAAAAAAGGAAAAGTCAATTCCCACCAGCGGACAGGAAGCAGAGCCGGAAAGTCTCTTACAAGATACAGATGTCTTGGACACAATTCTGCAATCAAGGAATGGCCGAATACCAAGCTTCAAAAACAGAGATAAGTGAATTTTTCTATAATTCTTTTCTGTTATGTAAAGTTGCATGGAAATGTTTCAAATACGAAGTTACATAATAAAAGCTATTGCCTCGATTGAGGACTTAAGTTCTTTCAGCTTTATTTGGTGAAAGCACAAACTATAGTGTATTATGGAAATGTTATGTTAATGTAAAGAACTAGTAGTTCGGTTTTGTGTCGAAAGACTATTTATGTTAACACGACAGAAGATCTGGTCTGATACAAGCAGCTTCCTGTTAGTACTTGTTAACTTGTTAATGGAATTTTTTTTTAGATTCCTACTTTTGTCGAAGAAAAGGATTCATTCAAGTAACATTTTCATTTTATTCTATATTGTCTTAAAAGTATTTGTTTGTAAAAAGTTAAAATATCTGTTGTGTTAAAGTAAATCACATTTTTAAAGAAA
This sequence comes from Stegodyphus mimosarum, assembly GCA_000611955.2. Taxonomy (NCBI): domain Eukaryota; kingdom Metazoa; phylum Arthropoda; class Arachnida; order Araneae; family Eresidae; genus Stegodyphus; species Stegodyphus mimosarum. The sequence goes on along the minus strand of KK118226.1, from coordinate 1,048,472 downwards.
GTTTAAAGCTCAAAAGAGCATACATAATATGTATTTAGTGCTACAAAGTGAAAATGTAAAAATTAATGCATTTAAAGTTTAATGTAGTCAATTGAGTTCGGTCAAAAGAAATTTTAGTTAAATCGAATCATGCGATTTTGAGCGAAAGCTTGCATGCGTTTAAGATAAATGTGGAAAATAATTGGTATACATGCCTTCTGTAGGGCTCTCCACTGACACTCTAGTTAATTTTCATGTTTATTAGCTCAGGGAGACCTTAGAAATGAATTTAGGTGTGTCTAAGAAGGTTGTTATGTGCTAACAAGTCGGTGTGCGTTTAGGTGGAGATTTTATCCACTATAACATATTACACTTGCGTTTTCACACCACACATTGTGGAGAGCCGAAACGGGATTAAAGTTTAAAATTTAAGCATGAATGTAATTTAATAATTGTGAATGCATGAAACACCGTAATGTGCGAAAAAACTGAAAAAGCTACGCTAAAATGGTTAGAAACTTAATAAAAGATTAAAGTGTGAAGTTAAAGTGTTATTTATTGTTAGAATCGTGTATTCATAAGTAATCCTTCCAGATGACTGAAAGGAGATGAATGACTGAAGCCCATTTGAAAGATGATGACGATAAGTGGAACTGAACTATGATGTAAAATCTCCTGCTGTTATAATTTAAAATTTTTGTATTTGAATGTGAACGGGGCTCAGGTTTTGTTAGTTGTAGAATTTATCAGTTTGTAACAAATCTTTAAGGACTTTTATCCAAGTCTGTTAAATTCTGGCATGGACAAATGTAGGGATTAATATTTATTTTAAATAACCAGTTAAATTTAATTTTAAGGTACTTTCCTATAAGCCTTTATTCCCCTAATTGTCAGTGCCAGAATATTTAAATTTAATAACGCGCGTAATAAATGTAAATTCTACCAGTGGGAGAAAAAGTTTAAATACTGACGTTCCAGTATAAGTCTGGGTCTATGCGCTGTTGTACACAAGCTTCCGCTTAGCAGTTATTGCTGGTTAGACGTGGCTTAATAGCTATTGTCTTGCTGCCACTAGACTCATCTACGCGCTGTAGGATTCATGATTATATGAGCCATGTAGTTTAATTCTACTACTTGCAGATATCTGGAAACTTGAGTTTTGATTCTACTCTTTCAGTTAACACCCAATGTTAACGTCAAGTTGACGCATTGTAAATAATTTAAAGAGCTTAAAAAAAGGTACTGTTAACCCTTGTTCAGTGCAATCACTATTTCTCCAGATTATACACAGCAGATAGTAGAACATTAACTTAATTAATGCTTAAATTTGAAAAAAATCGAAGGATTGACTAACATTATATGGATCTAAAATGAAAGTCTGCTCCAGTACATATGATTCGTGGGGGATACGTTTTGTAATATTTGATAAGAATTAATGCATTTAGTACTGATTATATATCTTCTGAATAAAATTAATCAAGAAACAAGCCCCTTTATCAAAATTGTCTCGTACGGTATTAATTTTGAATGACGGCCCGAAAACTTCAGAAATACATTTAAATCTTTGCATCACAGGTGAAGAAGCCAAGAGCTATACTTTATCCAGAGAAACACTTTACGCTTGACAAAATGTAAAGAAATCTGAATAATTCATTTCTGAATTCTTGCCAAAATACATTAACTATAAGACTTGAACTGCAGCCAATTTCCTAAGGCATTTTAAAATTGAATTTCAATGTTAAAGCTGCTGTAATTTGAATTGAAATTGAGAAGTCATTTCTTCTGGATGACAGAGAGAAATACAAAGTTTCTCCCAAACAAGAATTGAGTTAATAAATTTTCAAAGCATTGAACATATTTCTTGCTTTTTTCACACTTTTAGTTCGATGACAAAACTGAAATCTCCCATCCAATAAAATTTATTTCCGTTTATAAACGCAAACGATGTACGCTTTCTTCTTGCAAATATAAAAAATACAAGATTTATAATTTTACAAAAGTTTTTAAGACTAGAACGAAATATGTCTTAAGCTACCTAAGTACAGATTAACGCAAGATATTTAAAAAAAGTTAAAAAAAATATATTACTTGATTATTATTCATGAAAACCTTTAGTCAAAATGCTTAACTATGGCAGCTAAAATTGGAGAAAAATACTATAATAAAGCTCAAAGAGTTAAACTGGTTATTATACTTAATAAAAGAAAATCTTTGTTTTCTGTCGCTTGTTACGAATACAAAACGATTGTTTTTATCTTAAAAATAAAAGGTATATTACCTTAATATGCTTTTTAAATTGCCTTAATATGCTTTTAAAGTGACATTAATATGCTTTTTTATATCTAACGTAATTGCATTAATTATTCGTCAGTCATAATTTTCATTATATTCCTCTTTTGTTTATAAGGGAAGATGTTAGTTCCATTCCAGAAATTTATCTTGTAGTAAATAGTTTTCTTCTTAATTCTATCATCCATAGTCCTATAATGATGATCCATGAGGATTAAATGTATTCCGTGCAAGGAAATTTAAACTATTAAACTATTAATCAGAGTTTTTTCATTGCATCTTTATTTCAGTGGAAATCAATGAAGTCTCCGGAAGGATTTGAAATAAATTTAATGTAATGATTAAAATTTCTGAATCTTTTTTTCCTCAAATAGTCTGACAATTTAATCTGGATCCTGAGCTTATTCAGTTTAACATCAGCAGTTTAGAACAGGTAAAACTCTAAAGATGCAAGGAAAATGCCTCACATATGTGCAATTCAGCAAAATAAATAAATAAATAAATAAATAAAAATAAATAAAAATTTCAATTAGAATTTATTTAGCAAGTAATTTTAGAAACACAATAAAAATTATAAGGGAATTCAATAGTTAGTGCAAGTAGCATTTAAAGAGCATTAGTTGACAATACTGACTCTTCTATTTATTGAACGATTCAGCGAACGCTTGACACTGTGAGTGGTTGTAATGAAAACTGAAGAGTAATTTATTTAAGGAAGGATTAAAGGGAAAAAACACTGCTTGGAGCAGATGCTCTCTAAGAATTTCTATTCTTTTCTGAGCTTAGATACCTTGTATTAATTAAAATTCCCGCAGAGAGCATATTTCAGCAATTTTGAGTTTTATTTATAAAATACTAGACAATTTTTTCCGGCGATTTTGTAACTCCAGTTGCAGAAAAAACATATTTTGTAGAGTTTCTTCTCTATGTGTTAACTGTAGCCCATACATGTAATAACCACGCCATACATTATCTTTCATTAGCAGTTTGTACATTCATACATTAGTAGTTTTTTAAAAATTAGCTCACAAAATTTTAACTCTTCAATGTTAATTGAATTTGGTGCATATTTATTAACATCTCTTTTTTTATTAACCTTATCTGATTCTTCCTATCACTTTCGAAATTTAGGTTTATTCCAAGTAAAATTCTCTAATTTTTATGATTTATTTTGAAAATTTATATCTTAAAATAATTTTTATAAATTTTTCGAAAAACATTTTGACCTATGAAAATTTTGACATCTTCTCCATATAGGTGTATTTATAAGCATATTTGCAAAATGTAGAGTTTCTTATTCAAAATTTCCTAAGATACACATGAATTCACATTTTGGCGCGTTTTGAAATTTGGCGTATTTATTACAAGCGATAATAATGAAAATGTGGTTTATGCACTTCGTTAAAATTATTTGAAAGTATGAAGGATGACTTTTTTTTTCCTCTCGTGGACAATGGAAAAAAGGAAAGGAAAATAGGTTACTAAAAATTAAGAAGTTACCTAAGTGAATTATTCTTAGCCCAGACTGAAAAATGCGCAAAGATAAATTTTTAATTTTCTCAGTAAATTTCTCACCAAAAATTTCAAAATTTAATATCTAAATTTATTTATCTGAGTCGTAGAACTGAAATATGGAAACAAATTGGTATGTTATTTCAGAAAAAGTCAGATTTTTGTGTCAAAATACCTATATTATGGCATTGCTATCTGTAAATCTAATATATATTAAGTCGCGCTTTCTAGACATGAAAAACGCAATTTGAATTTCGTCAATCGGTCCAGTAGAACGGGAGATATAGAACTATTCTCTTTTCTTTTCGCAGCGTACAAAATAATTTTCTTTATCCACATGGTTATTTATACTTGCAAATCTTGTATAGCACTGAGTTATGTGTAAGACCAGAATTATGATGGTATAAATATCTCGTGATATATATCAATTGTGATATGCATGTTCAACTACAGAGAAATTGGTTGAGATTTCTGTCAAAAAAAACTGTCTTGAGTGTGCAGTGTATGCTGAGAATTCAGTTAAGAAACCGTCTAGTTGAGTGGTTTGTGGACGCAAATTAGTGTAAAATTAGAAAGGAGCAAATTTCATTTTATTAAAGTAAAGCTTAAAAATTAATAAATTAACAATTTTAAAATGAGCGGAAAATATCAAATTTTATAAATTTTAAAATTATTTAAGTTGTAATTTTTTTAGACGGTTGAACGAGGCGTACGTAGAAATAAAAATTTTCATTACCTTTCAACGGTTTAGGTGAATAAAGAAACAAAGAAATATTTGCTTGTTTATTCATTTATATTTTGAGTGCTTTGAATATTAGTATTAAAAAGTTAAGGTAATACGCTACAATTATTATAGAATTTATTTAATAATTTTTTCTTAAAATCGAGCTATTTGTCCTCGCTTTCGCGAGTTGTAAATTATGTCCTAACCACCAGGCAGTTGCAAATGCTGTAAATAAAATGGGTGAAAAAATTAACTATCTGTTTCTACCTGTGATCCTCATGTCTCGTTGTTTTATTCTAAATTAAAATTTAATTACATTTTTAAAAAAGAGAGCTTATAATTTAATACGCAGCAGTCATCTTCTGTAAATGCTAGTATGTTTGTATGTTTTAGCGTGTAAATGAGATTCTGTGAAAGAAAAGTATTAGCCGAGAATTACGTGTACTTATATACTCTTCTTCCTATTTTCATCATCACTTTATATTCCACATCTAATGCATTCTTCGACTTTCTAAATCCCTGATAAAAAATAAAATATTATATGCATAAATCAGAATCGCGGTAAGTTTTTATTCATACAGCTGCTTCGAATTGTTTTCCTTGCTTTTCAAAAAAGGGTGCTTCTTATCATTGAATGGTTCAGACCGTTACACAATCCATTACAAGTACTTAGCAGTTTTTTCAGAGCCCGGTGAGACTAGAATAGATTTGATAGGTTTTTCTAAAAAGAGCTATTAAGCCTTCTTTCAGTATCGACACATTATTCTTTATTCATTTATGTAAATCATTCTGTATGTGATTGCTAATAGATTTTGTGAAATGTAAATGTTTGTATTCAACTATTTTTTCAACTGATTCTATCTAATGTCATTTCGTCTGTGTTATTAATACAATCATTTCGTTTCCGCAAGTAGTCATGACAAAGAACATATAATCTTGATATGTTTTGGATTACTTTCCTAATGGTACAAATTTTATATGTACAGTCACAACAGAATGAAATTAACAGAATATAATTTGGCCCAAATAATATAATAAAAATTATTTTATTATTATAATTTTGTATGTGATTGCTATGATATAAGTGTTTATATAGTAATTTTTATCATTTGGCCTTCCGCTTGAAAATCCTTTGACACTGAATCCTTTATCCTTAAAACCCACTTGTTCATTCCTCGAAATATTTGCAAAAATAACAAAAATAATGGCATAATTCTACGCGAATTTTATTAGATTTATAGAGTCAAGAAATTTCTATAGGAAAATTCATTATAGAGTTAGTTTCGTGAATTCAGACAATATTAATTTTCGGAATAGCCTAAATTTTTGCTACAAGTGCAAATTAGGGCAACAAATGTTTCTACGACAACAGGACACAACGGCAAGTTGTTTAGAATAAAACTATCGTTTTTTCACAAACGTCGCAATAAAGAATTTCAAGTTCTTTGCAACGAATTATGAAATCTGTTGGTCCCTTTTCGGAAAAATTAATATTCTGGAATCCATTCAAGAACAGAACGTACCTCAGCCTGACGATATATGCATTCTTCAATGGAGAGAACAACTAGAGGCCTAGAGGCAAAAGTCATGTAAAATTGAAACCTAGAGGCAAAAGACATGTAAAACTGAAAATTAAAACTTGGTTTAGATACGCTCACATACGAAGTTATCAACAATTAATAATCATTCAAAGAATCAGAATTTTCACCTCAGTATTATAGCACCCTTGAGCTAACAAGATGTTATGCATAACGTTCTACAGCTTCTAAGTAAAAAATGGGCCAGTATTCATAGAAGTTATTTTCAATGCACAGAATTATCAATTGTTTTGGAAAAACATTTGCACCAAAATCTCTTAATTGTAACAAGAATTTCATTGTTAATAGGAATTATCATTATGAATAACATTGAGCTTCTTGTCAAAATCAAACACGTTTCTTTTTGGCTGGAAGCAATATTTCGTAAAAGAGCAGTTGGGTTATTTGTTGAACAATGTATTGGAAATTATATTATGCACCTTCACGTAACTTAGCTTTTAACTCTTATAATTACTTCCTGCGGGTTTGGAATTTGAGTCAGATATGGCAAGGAGGTCCCGAATTAAATTAGGAATAATACAAGTGATTAAAGCTATCTATTCGGACATATCATATGGTGTAGTAATTACTGAGCTACCAGTCTGACTCTGCGCCACTGAAAACTGCAGAAGGTAAATATTTTTAAAACCTATAAAACTTCATTAGTTTCTTAACTAGTTTTTTTTTTCATTTCATTTTCTTCTTTAGAAATTCTTTAGTAGTTTTTTACTCTTTATCTTGCTATGTAGATCACCCTTCTAATTAAGGTAAATATTAAATTATTTTCCGACTGAGCAAAGTTAAAATAATCCGGGCGAAAGAAGTTTGCTTCTACAAACTCAGTAATCAAAGATGATATTACGTGATTGAAATCTCTAATCCATCTAGAAGCGAAAAAAAGTAGATTTTGATTTTTCCCGAAAGTTTTCTTTTAAGTGACAGTTTGTTATGTCATTTCAGTGAAACTTCGTTATAAAGGTAATTTGTAATTTCTTGTTTATTTAAATTTTAATTAGAAGAATTTGTTTCGAACTATTTACGTAAATCTCTAAAGGATATAATAATAATAGTATTAATCGCTCGGCACTGAAGAATGCAATTCTATGGAAACAAAGAACGGTGGGGAATATTATAGAAGTGAGAGGGAATTAAAAATAACGATTTTAAATGTCTTCCTTTTTTTATATATATCAAATGTATGGTTCCAGTTTAATGAATGTAGAATGAAGGAGTTTATTGTCTTTTATGGAAAAGAAAAATTCCTTGCTCTTTAGAAAGAGGCCATAAACCGTGGTTCGTTCTCTTAATCATGCCCGCGTACCTAAGAATGTGTAATGTCCTCCTTCGCTCTGTTTTGAAGAGAGAGTGACAATATGTACGTACAAGTAGAAGACCGCAGTCGCAGAATTCAGATCAGCAACACTTTTGGTTGCCTGTGAGGAAATCATCTAAGAACTTCAGAAGCACAGACCGTACAGAAATTTCTCCAACCTGCAATTCGAGCTTACAGTGTTATTCGGTTCTAACCAATTCCTTCCTGTGCGAAAGACAAAACATTCCTGACAGAATAGAACTTTGGAGAAATCCTCTCAGACATCCTTACCATGGATCATGCAGCCCTCCAATATTGCTTAGGAATTCCACGCTTCAGAATACAGAAGCTTCAAACTCATCGGAATATATCAGCATACCATGCCATGAGTTCTGTATAGTGAAATGTATTCTCATCCTTCTCAACTACTCTCTAAATCATTATAAAATCTCCTTAAGGTATAGGATTTTGTACGCAATCTGAGATTACGCAGGAGTTTAGGCTGTTGATTTTCTTTGAATTGATTTTGTTTAATTGAGAAGAGATCTCAGATATCGTTAAAAATTTAATATTTTTTAGTACTTAAGAGAATGATAAATGAAAGTTAAACCATTTAATTGCTGTGTTTATTTTCGAAGATCTGTAGACGGATTATTTAGAGATACCTTAGAATAAGCTCACTTTTATTTGCATTTTACTACTAATCATTATACAACATTTCGTTAATATTTTTTAAAGAATTAACCTTTTTTTCAATCAAAAACGATGCACGACTAATTTTGTTCAGAACAAGTTCTTATTTCGGCAAATACATCTTGCGTATTGGATTGAATTCAGATACATATATGTATTGGCACTATAAATACGTATTGTAAGATCATTGGCACGTAACATTTTATCTCAAGTTTTAGTTTAGAGATCGAATGCAAATTTAATTGTTTAAATTAAAACGTAATAAAAAGAGGTATAAGTAAGTAAGAAAATCAATCACTAACTATTACTCTTAGTTATGTGATATGCTATGTGAACGTGATGACTAATTTTATAGCTTTGCATTCAGTGTAAAAGTAAATTTTATGAATAATTACCAACTAACTTAAATTTAACAGAATTGTAAGAGCAATATTTGAAAAATTGAGAATGCATATGTCATATCAAAACTTTTAATTTGCTGTTTCAAATACGATAAAAAAGTTAAAGAATGCTAGTAATATGAGGCAGTGGTAAACTTAAATAACTGGATTTCCGGATAAAAATTACTTGGTTTTATTTTCCTTTAACACATAGATGCCAAAGCGTTTCTATAGATCTCTTTAATAAAACCGTATTCCCTTACGTCAGTCACACCAGAAATATTGCAATATATAAGTAGGTTTCTAAATTGCTGTTATTAAATAATAAATTATTAAAATAATTCTAGTGAAAATTTTATTCTTAGAGCAGTAATCTGTCAGAACCTTATAAGATTTTGTATTATGTTAGCTAAAGTATAACACTATAGGTATTGATATCATACCTGATAAAACCATGTTCTTCTCCAGCAAGTTTCTAAAAAAGTGCTAGTAAGAAAAATTGTTTAGAAAGTAATGGAGAAAGTTTCTGAAAAATAAATAAGAAAGGGAATATGACAAATGGCATATAACTATTTGAAAATGGATGGAATATCAATGTGATTTCCTTCATGGATCTTTAAAATAGTCTATAATGTTCAGAACCAGGCTTTAATGTTAAAAACAATTTTTGATTCCTATTCATAACACGAGGAGATAGTACACGCATACACAATTTCCAATTGCCAATTTTTTCCATCTGTCACTTTTTCTTTTACAGCATTTCAAAATAATTTTTATTTTACTTTTTGGTTTTTATAAATGAAATTTTATTTTTTAACATTTTGTTTTTATTAGTAAAATTTTATTTTTTATTTTTTACCTTTTCATTTTTATTAAATCAATTTTTAAAG
>KK118226.1:968354-1038924 GCA_000611955.2 Stegodyphus mimosarum | reverse complement strand
ATATATTTCAATATATATATATATACATACATATATATATATATATACATACATATATATATATATATACATACATATATATATATATATACATACATACATATATATATTATACATATCTCTATATAAGAGTGAATTTACAAATATTTCAGATGAAAGCCGTTATTCTAGCCTAAAACAGAAAAATTTGACCTTGTTAGAATATGTTGGTTTAGCGATCTTATAATTTATTATGTACATTTTATAAGAGGATCTGAGGAGTACTTCCTAGGGCTGTCGTCAACACATGCGTCAGATTTGCATTTAAAACTTTTGTTTATACGTTCCTAGTTCCTTTCGTAAAATAGTGCCGAATAATGTAGTACGAGCACAAATCACACTACCGTGCGTATTCCATGTTTCATGGCAGGCCGTAGTAGTAGGCTGGAAAGTTGGGCGGACAGTCGTCACACAAAATAACAAGATGCAAAATACACTACTCCCTAAAAGGGATTCGACATTCGTCGTCACACAAAGCAGCAAGATCCTAAAACACTTGCCATGCTCGACTGAGGGAGGTAGTACGCAGGTACACTTCCTTTTCTTTTCAGCGTTTTTAATTCCTCCGCGTGAAACCGTGACAGAACAGCTTCCGAAATCACCATCTTTCTCCTTCCCACTTTTCCCTTTTTTTTTCAACTTCTCTACATTTTCCTTCCTTCTTTTCACAAAATCTTCCTATTTGTCCCTTTTCTTTATTTTGAATAAAAATTAACACTTGATACAACCATGCTTCATGCCTCGGCTATGTAGTGGTAATATTTTGAGCCGAACACAGCTGTGTCTTACTTAGGTTTTCTCCAAAGAACTGATTTTCTTGTCAGTCAATCAGATATCCCGAAAGCGAATATTCCGGGAAACCTTTTCTTTCGACATGCAATCACGAATAGTTTTCAAGTATGATAAACGTTTTAAATTGTTCGAATAGCATGTCGCCCCACACTCGAAGACCAGCCAGAACCACGGAAAGAAAGTGCAAATACACAACTACTGTTTCATCTCGAAAAGAAGACTAACATTTGCTGTCACTCTTCCCGCACACGGCGGGAGTCCAAAGGCAATTAATGAATTAGTATTAAGTGAATTAGGAAAAATAAGCCAAGTAGACAGTCTGTCTGTTGATCAAGTTTTTCCTGAGTCCAACAGAAGTTCTAAAAAATACGTCGCGAAACATATAACAGAAATTTTATTTTTCAAAGCTGCCAGTTTATTGTTTAGAATGATTTTTTCCTATTATGTTCAGAATTTCTAATTTGAGAATCACCAGTAATTCGACAATCATGCACAAGAAATCATTTTCTTTTATAGCAGCTTCCATTCCTTTGTATTGAGTCATTCGAGGAGCTCTGTAACGAACTGACTGAATAGAATGGCAGGTAGTATTCTCTATAACGTTGGGAGGAACTAAAAAGCGAAGTAATTTCCAGGGATCCTTAATTTCCAATCTTTCGTTATCTTTCTCTCCGGTACCTGGTAATCTATCGCGCCAACTGTATCTTTCTTTTCTTTCAGAGAATCGGAACAGAAAATTATTATTATTATTCTTTTTTTGGTCCTCACTGAAGTCCAATTCTGCATAACCCATAATCATTTACATAATTAATCATGCATACTGAAGACAAATCTCTTTCATATTCTTGCTACTTAGAGTATGAATATCGTCTTATGTTACACTTTACCTGTGAGACAATGACAAGGGAAATGCATCTGCTACTGGGAAAAGCCATTGAAATAAGTTTGTTAATTGATGATTGAGTTTGATAATTAATAAAGAACATAGAGCTAAATTAATAAATCGAAATTTCAGCATGCTTTAATATAATTGCATAAGAAAGTTAATGGAAATGCATAAAATAGAGATAACATCAAGAGAAACATCATCACTGGACAGCAAAATCTATACTCAATAGTTAAGTCTTTAAATCAAATATTAAAATTGGAAACTTACGACTAAGGAAAGAAGTTTGATAAAAGATATTAAGTTAAATGACACATAATTCTGCATCTCTGACTGCGCTAATTAAAGTCATATTGCATTATGGGGGATTTATTTTAAATTCAGTTTATATTTATACTCATAAGAACAAATTACGTCATTCGCACAAATTTCTTAATTTTTTTAATTCAGTTCTTTGGCTTTTAAAAATAATTTTTAAAAAGCACGTCATAATATCATAAGTAGTATTTAACTTCTGCATTTATTTATTTTCCATCTAAGATACGAAAATGACTTATGTCATATATGTACTTAAAGATACTATTTTTTTGTAATTTAAATTTAGATTCCATAATTACAACCGTAAGAAAGTGACTTATGTCATATATGTAATTAAAGATATTATTTCTTCGTAATTTAAATTTAGATTCCATAATTACGACCCAAATTTAAATTCTGTTGCATAGGCTGGAGGAAAAAAGTGAATGATAACTTGTACCTCTAGCGTACCATTTTTCTGTAAAAGCTCGTTTTCATGCTTAAATAGTCAAATTGCATTTCAAAGACACATGTCATCCTTATTCAAGCATAATGTTTTTTGTCTTATCAAAGTCACAGGAAAAACATGCCTAAAGTATAAATTTTAATTTCGCTTTAATTATTAAAATCTACTTTGACTATTAACTTTTTTTTCCGTTGTAAAGGAGATATTTAAATACTAAAAAGTGCTAAAAAAGGAGAAACTTTACTGCTCAGCACAAAATTTCGTTAATTACATATAATTGGAACAGTTGAATATTCTCACAAGTGCCTAGACAATTTAGAAGATTATTTTTTTTTAATTTTCTTATGTTGCCTTTAATTACTTATTTTAAAAACACCTTTCATTAGGAATTAAACTATCAGTAAAACGTTAATTTTAAACCCGAAATCATGGCTTTTTTGAGTAATGAGAATTTATTACTTTTAATACCAAAAAGATCTGATTACATTCACATGCAACAAAAAATTCCGATATCTAGATTAGACTAATTTCTGCAATTTGCGAATAAAACTCTTAAATAAATAATAACGTCTTCATTAAGTTTCTCCCTAAAATATATTGAATTCATTTTAAAGAATTCGTAATAATTCTGGTAGTACTTAAATATTTATTTACAACACTTTCTTTTGAATTTGCATTCTTTTACTTATTTTAAATGCCGTCTTCATTTCTTTGACTGCATCTTGAGTTTGTATAAGTGAGTAATAATTTACTTACAGCAAAATTGAGCCTTTCTGTCGGCAATCTAATACGTTCACAATGTACTCTAAAAGCGATTGACAAAGTTTCTTTACTTTATTTTCTCATTTTCGTGAACTGCGTAATTCTGTAATCAATTTGTTAAATTTAATTTGGAAGTTTCAAATGTCATTCAATTCTAGTATGAAATACAAAACAAGAAATGTAAGTCCTTTGGATGGCAATATTCTGAATCTTAAAGTTATTCATCAAGCATAAAATCTGCAAAATGGTATTTTTCATGGATGAAATTTTTCTTAGCAGTCAAAGAGGCCAGGATTAGTTTGTTTACTGAGATGCGTATACCTCTAGCTTTCTCCTGTTGTCAAGATATTAGAGATCTAGAATGCTACTAGCTTCCGTTACTCGGCCTATTATGTTTAAATTGGTAGTGAATGCTAGCACGGTCATGGAACCGTTACTGGACAAGAATGACAACAGTAACCACAAACAACATTCTTTAGAAGCAAATTGTTCTGGCTCCAAAAGCAAAAGGAAAGGATAAATAACGTGCTACGTAAATCCTCTGTGCAGCTGAAAAGTAAATGATATTTTTATGGAAGTGTTCCCTTTTCTTCATTTTATCTGAAAAGTCATTTGATAATGTTAATGTTGTGAGGTTTCGTTATTTTTCCAATTACGACAAATGTTTAACAAAAGCCTTATGACTAAACACTAGAAATCAGCAAAATTTCCTGCAACTGAAAATGTTAATTGCATATATCAAACACGCAAGAGGTAGGATGGTTTCTTGGAAAACTTTCGGAGGGAATTTTGAATTACACATGGTAAAAGTACCTATGTAGGGAGTCCATTGACCAAGATACAAACCTTTCTACAACCTCTAGTGGTCAACATTCGTATCCACTCAGACATTGGTGATCGGCTAGTCAAAAGAAAGGTTACAAAATGTCGCCTCATAGATTTGTAGTATGACTGACAATATTAAAATTTAATTTCTGGATAGGTAACAAACACAACGGTTAAATAAGCATTTGAAGAAGTGAGTTACTAATTTCAAAGTGCATAAGTATTACAATTATAATAAATTTAATATATTTAGAATCATGAAACATTTATATTTCGGGCAGTTATATGTAGTTCCTTAATTATTTGAATTCAAAGCATAATGGATTTAAAATTAAGTAACATTAAATGATTTATGGCAATTCACTTTAAAAAAGTGCGGTATTCACCAAAGTTTGCCCTATAGCCAAACAATTATTGTCCTAGCAACATATCGCACGAAACTCAGTTCAACTTGCATCAAATTTAATAATCAGCTAATAGAAATAGAGCAAATATTCAACGTGGGTCTTATTTTATGTACATCGAAATACCCATTTTCAAAAGAAAGGCAACCATAGATTATTTATCAAATGAACTGGGAAGGTGTGCCATCATCACGTCTGAGGATTTCAAAGTCGTTCAAATGTCGGAAGATGAATGGATGATTCCAGTGTTTGTAAATGGCGGAATCAATATCTAAGCATGTATAGCTCGCCACACTGATATATTGACGGCAGATTTATAGTTGGGACGTACAAGACCGATATATGCAAGATAGAACAGAACGCCTGTTGACTATAATTCTCCCTATATACATCCCTCAGGTTATAGATATTTGGTTTTAGAGAAAATGCTGATCTAACATTTACGATGACTGTATGTTAACTCAGCATAATACATGTATTAGGTGACATTGGACAATATAAATGCATGTCAAAGTTTCTGAAACTAAGGCAGTAGCCATAAGGCGTTTCGGGTCCTTTAATTGTCGATCTTGGTAAATAATTTACTACTACATTTTCTCTGATGTGTGTGAACAACGCTATGATCTCAGTGAGTTCTATACATGCTGCGTTATATAGCGACTAACCGAAACAACTGGGGCTCTAAAAGAGAGATGCATTATTTATTAGACTTAGACATTATCCAAGAACACTTGGGAGGTATCTTACGAGGTATGTCTCAAATAGAATAACAAATTACTTACATAATTTATTTCCAGTTACGTTTTAATTAAGCTAAATATTTTAGCTTCCGACCTCGCTGCATAATTTTATAAAGTAATTGATTTTTTATTACCAAATTATTATTCGATATAATTTTTCAGAAGCCATCATATGTTATTAGGCATAATTGTAATATTTGGTCCATAGCCTGGCATTTATTGTTTCGAATATTATAATCAAGATGTGACGAATATTCTTAAGTTATACTAAGAGTTAGATTTGCTAGATTTACAGTTTAGTAGAGAGCTACAAATTTAGATTTAGTTTATTTTAATTTTTAAGTTAAACCCTGTCCTATACTTTCTGTCTCATATAACATTATTCGCTCAGATCAGAAAGTTATGGCATGCTCCAAACTTCAAAACAGAAAATTAAACTTAACGGGAGGATTATTGGCCCTTTTGCTTCCTCTCTGTATTTTACTGAGAATTATAGTTCCTACTGTGTTCCAGAAAAACTAAATTTTACTTAATAGCTGTGCAGTTGGTAACTACTTTACGGGCTTAGAGATATTTTAAGCGCAAGTGTGTTCACTTTCAACTTTAAGACCTTGTAAAAAATTTGAGCCTTGGCAACCACAGCAAGTAGCTTCATCTTAAAATATTGTTTATACGCTAATTTATCAATTTGCGTTGTGTAAGAATTTCACTTGCAACGTCACCAGGAACGGCTAAATAAATTGTATTTTGGCTTGTTCTTTGTTGTATAGTTGTTCTATAGTTGCTAAGAACAATAACTCAAAGTATTCAACATAGTTATTACACGCCATAAAGTTAAAATCTGTCAATACTGGAATTTTCACTTGGATTCCCACTTGGATCCCAGATGAATGGGCTGGTTTCAAAGACTGTTTTTGTAGTTTTCTCCATGCATAGCGTTAGTACAAGTCAGTTTTCCTTAAAACGTCCTCCACAAAGACATCCCTCCCCTTTAGGAAATAACTCTCATGTTCTTAGCCATATTAAAATAACATAAGTTAACCACACCGCACAAAAATAAGCATTTAGTACTTGAACATAGAATTTGAAAGTTAATTAATTGCTTGACAGCATTTAATTACCTTTTAGATTTTATGCTGAAACATTTAAATGCTTACATACTTTAATAATATAATACGTAATAGTTTTCATATGATCGTACATTTAAACATTTAATTTAATTTTTTGGCTAAAGCAATATTAATCATTCAATCTCCAAATTTAAAGTTAGTCGGTATTATAACCGTAAGTAGTATATAAATTACTTTATTAATTAAAAATACAGCTAGAACGTCACTAATAAAAGAGCATTAATAAGTGCAAAATTCTGCTTTTTAACAACTTCTAGATATTTACAAATACTGCATCTTAAAAAAGTTCTTAATTCTTGAATTTATATGGCTATTCGTGTGTTAAGCTTAATTTGAAAATTCTTATTTCTTTGCAGAATGAAACATTTGCGAATCTTTTCGTCTCTAAATTTAATTGCACAGATATTAACGTTTTACTTCAGATACTATTATATTATTTCAATACGGATATTAAAATTTTATTTCATACCATATACTTTATTGTAATAGTGCAATATTTACCTTAAATAACATTTTTAATATATTAATTATAAAACCGTTTCTTTCTTAATGTCACTAAAATAACAAATCGAATATATCTCCTGATATAATGCAAGATAAATGTCATTTTGGAATGCGTATTATTTTAATTTCGAAAGATTTTTGTCTAATAACTAGAAGCCTTTTAGTTCTGTTTTTGCCTTCATACAAACAGAAGTATAAGCACGTTCAAGCTTAATTTACAAGAATATTTTAATTTTTTTAAAAACTGAAATAGGGAAATAAATATAATTAATTTTTCCGAACTCATCGGTAATTCAGTATTATCTTCTCGACATCTAAAAAAACCAAGCCCAATTATTAAGCGTTCACTGCCTTTTCATTAATTAATCACTTATAAAGAAAATCAACAGTATTCAAGGAAATTTTATTTAAAAAAAAGTTGTGTAAACTGACATCAGATAAATGAAAGCTAAAACTTTAAATTATTTATATGGCGTTTTATCGCATATACAAGTATTTCTAATGTATCATTAGAAGCAATGGGAAAAAGAGATTTTCTTCTTAAAAAACATTTGCTCGTTAATTCTCTTAATTAAAGTTTACGTTTAATTGCAATTTTGATGGAAAAGTTAGGTATCAACTGGGAGATTACTTTCTTTTTCAAAAGGGGCTGTAAAATTTTTCTCATTATCATAACTTTTTTTCTGAAAAAAATTTTAATGTAAAGAAGGAATTAAATAATTTAATTTCTAATTTTTTGTGAACTATGGATTATGGCACAGAAATTAATAAAAACGCAGCAAATCTTTTCAGTTAAGCTTCAAAGATGTCAATACGTCATTTCAATCAGAGTCTTTCAAGAATGAAGTAGCTTTAAGGTTAATTAACGTTTAAAACCAGGATGTATTGAACTACCACAAACAATTAGTTTAAGAGTATTACTGAGCTTGTAATTAACTCTCCTTTTGAATTCAGAGTGTAGTATTAGTAGATGCTAATGTTCAAAAAAGTTGTTTAAATTTATGTCAGGATAAGCGAAATATCAAAATATTTTCTTAAAATTAGTTTTCAGAAATAGGGAGTAGGGAAAAATTAATAAAAATTCATACTTTGGACCAGCCTTCAGTGGAGCATCGTACATTTTACAATTGAGCTAAGATTCAGCCTGTACACTGATTCTCGAAGAACCTGTGTTTGGAGAAAGCCTGAAACATGATACTTTGCTTCCCTAATTTGGAAAAGGATCATTACGGGGGTGGAGGTGTAACGGTTTGGTCAGTCATTATGGTGGGTGGCCAGAAATCCTTGCATGTGTTTGACAAAGGCTCCCTGACTGCGATGAGGAACAGAGAGCAGATCCTATGTTCAACTTTTCAGAAGCATATTTTGTCCTGTGTTCTAGTTATTGAACAACTGCGGTCCTCCACATGGTGTTCAACTGCTGTACGATTACCAGGAAAGTCAGGAAATTCACCGTAATGAAGTGGCCATCCATAACTCTAGACCTTAATCCTATAGAGCTTGCTTGTGACGCTCTTGGGAGGGCAATTTCATCTCTCTATTCCCTGCGAGTACTATGCCGTGGTTGAAAACTGCGTTGCTGCAGGAGTTGGATAGACAGTCACAGGGACTCCTCTACTGTCTCATGTCCAGTATGCCGTGACGCTGCTGCCTGTCTATCTGTGAGATGGTGACCATACCCCTTATAGACTCATTTTTAGTACGATATTACAACGTGGATTTCGGATAACCCTGCACTTCGAGCTTTACTGATAATCATGCATGCATAAAATAATTTTTGAATTTACTCACGACTTTTAGTGTGAAACATATTTATAGAATAAACTGCAAACTCTAGGACTTTACTCAAATTGGCAAATGAGAAGATCCGTCTAAAGTCTACATAATAAAATTATTTGAAATAAAAAAAAATATTTAAAGGTTTTCTTTATATTGCGTTTTTTAAAATTTTAAAATCAAATTTTAAAGTATAAAAAGCTATAAATAAATACGAATTCAAAGTATAATACGGGTAACAAAAGAACGCTCTGAGAAGATAGGTCTTGAAGGAACTAATATTTAAAGCACAGGAATCTACGTAACATGAATAATTTTAAAGGACTATAGCTGCAAAGGTTAAATAGAACATTCTTCCTAAGCTATTTAATCTCGAAAATAAAAACTCAACGAATTTACTCATATTAGGTCAGTTCTTTTCGCTTATTAGCATTTGTGTTTGCATATTAGTTGCTTTAGCACCATGATGGCGAATTGTTCTGTTTTACATAGATTGTACAACAAAATGTCATTTGAATCGGTTATAAAGAAGACGCCACTTTTACATATGAAACTGATAAGAACGTTTTCACTGAAGGAATGTTTCAGTTATACTTGTCTTCTTTGATGCTATTTTATTAAAGTTAATTACATTTTTACAGATGTCTCCTGCAAAAGAAGCTCAAAATTTAAAAATATGAGCCTGCTGCAGAAAAACGAGATCTTAAAGTTTTTCTTAAAAGTGTACTTTTTTTCGAATCAAGAGTGCGGCAAATTCGATTTTATGAGTGATATAAAAACCTAATTTCAAGAAATACAGAACTGGAAACGTTAACATTTATATCAGTAGGACGTTGAAAAATCTTCCTCGTATATTAATGTTTTCCTGAAATAAAATATGGGGAAATATGGGGAAATATAGGCTGTATAAACAAAACTGCGAATTCAGAGCTTAGTGACATCATAAATGGGTGGGATTAAGCTAGCGACGTCGAAATGAATTCTCGCATTTTATACTATATGTAATTTACTGCTTTCTGCTCACAAGAAAAATGTTTATTTAAATTAGCATAATTTTTTTTAAATTTCAATTTCTAAGAATTAAGTTTTGGTTTTATTAAAAATAAGCATAATAAATAGTTTATTTTAATTTAATACGACATAACAACAATGATGATGACAGAACGACATGGCAGAACATTATTATAATAGAACGATAATGATAACATTATTCAGGTTTACTATTATTGAAATGGTAAATAACGTCATTGTCTCGGATACTTGTATTTCATACAACTCAGTTTTTTAAGCATTTATATTATTAAAAATAACTTTTTTTTTAATTTAAATTCACATCCTGGAACATTTTAAGTACACCATTTTCACAAACGACTTTATTGCTACACTGCATCACAGTCTCTTAAGCATTATTAAGTAGACAGTCTTTATTAGTACATCAAAATTCTAGCCTTTTTAGTATCAATAATTTTTATGGCAGTTGACCATCAAGTACGATTTCCATTTCCCTGTTCCTTAAATTCCTAAATGCCTTCATATTCTCTTTAGGCATATTAGTGGAAAACATCTAATCTCTAATAAGATAAGAAAATAAAACTACAAATTTGAAATAGTACGCAGTGTTTCGATCAGACTATATAATAGGATGTGAATTACAGTAGCAGTCATTATGTATTAAAATAAAGTAAATGTCGCTTACCAGGTACAAATTTGAAACTTATCGTCAAACAATCGAATGGAAACATTATCAACATGTCAAAAGAAAACAATTAAAAGTACGACTTAAAATACGAAAACAATGATTAAAAATGCGGTTTACAATTAGTACAAAAATAAAAATTAAAAATACACGAGGGATATATTAAACATTACAGATTAATATACGATACATTGATGTTGTTCTCCTGTACACAGGTCTATGTTTTCACTAAAATAAATCAGAGAATTGCAAAACTTCGGTATTGCGCACATTAAACTTAATATATTTATAGACTGTAAAGGCACGTTAATGTTGTTCTCCCCTTTCACACAATGATCTGTTTTCGCTAAAAAAAAATCAGCGATTGCATCGCGCAGAGCCTCAGCATGCGCACCGATCGTTATCACAATTCTCTTTCACAGTTGAAACGTTCGTACACTACAGCGTAATAAAAATAAAAGAAGAATTCTATTTTTATCATTCAAAAGTATTCTGTTTTAAAAATAACAAATAGCAATCAGAAACCCAGAATAAGTGACAGAGAAGGAAAAATTCCACAACTCCATTGATTTGAATTAAAAAACGAATAAGGTTTTCAGAATAATGACCCAATGGTAAATATAAAATAACTAGAATAAAATCATTATCTAAAAACGAAATCGCCAAATTTAGCGTGTATTCAATATTTCACTTTAACCAATAATAATTATGAAACTTATATCCAGTCTTCTCCTTTCGCTCCAACTGGCAAAAAAATCAAAATTCGAATTTTCATCCATACTGCAGAAACACCCAACATAAAAAATACTTCTTAGTGTTTAAAAACTTCTTTGAACCAAAGATTAATTCGCTGTGTTAAATGCTCGGTGCACACTATACATTCAAAAAGTAAATTTAAAATAAAATTAATCTATCGCAATAACATCATAAACCTTATGTTTCAACTCAGTTAAAATATAACTTGCATTTTCTTCCAGTATGAAGCTATTTATTCCATACAATATCTATATAAACATTCCACATTAAATCAGTTAAAGCAGAAGTGTAACATCCTTCTAGAACGACCCGTAGGCGTTATAAAAAGTCGTGTCTAAGCCTACGAGTCTCATAACAAAGTCTACGATTTGTGTAGCATCATCCAGGCTTTATCTAGAATTTCGTAGATAGCTTTATGTTCATGCTAGAAGAATCGAAGTAAAATTTTCGCTTGTATGTTCGTCTTCACACATAGCTCGTCGAGTTTATTGTATGATATAGCTTTTAATCTATTTTGTTAGTGATGCTAAACAGAAATGATAATTGCAGAAAGTTATGATGAATGACTTTCGCGTGAGAAATTTTTTTAATTTCATAAATTGAATTTGCGTTTTCTTCAAGAGCTGAAAGTGTCAGGACTTTGTGTTCTGTGTATCCGTTTTGGAAGCATTGTAAACTCTGTAAAGGGTACTTAACCTTACGTTCTAAGTCCTGAACTGGAACAGGGAGCGGAAGGTACGCTATGTTCTGATGTAACTGCTGGGCTGGAGAATAACTGCACGTGAAGGGATTTGAAATCCTCTTTTATTCAATCACTATTAAATACAAACCTCCCAATTCGGGAGAGATACAGAACGTAACAGACCACACTTTGGTCGAACTTAACAATCAAATAAATTTAAATAAATTAAAATAGAACTTAAATTAAACTTTGCTTCGCAGAGCAATTCGCGGAAGTTGGCCTCTATCTAAAAGGGTGCGTAGCAAGATATACTAAATACTACCGCACTTTAATTTATTTTACAATGCAATCACGTAGTAAGCACTATGGCTTATAAATTTAAACTGCTAGCTGGTCAGGCGAACGTTGAGCAGCGTGACCGTGATCTGAGGCAAAGCTCTCACACACCGAGAGGTTTCTACCTCTGGCTTAAATAGTGCTTGGCTGAACTTCAAAAATTAGCATAAGCTAAAAACGCGCGCTTCTTCTGACAGGAAGTTGAAGCAGAGAGGAGATAGAAAAGATTTAAATTAAAATAAACTTGGTTAGTTTAACTAAAACCTTACAAACTTCCCGCCAGAATTGCGATAGTTAAACTACTTTGGTCCAAACGGACCATGTTGAAAACTAGCAATTCTAAATAGTCGAAAATTTCACTGTTCTAAACTTAGGCCAACTCTTACAAGGCAATATATGTTTGTGTAAAATACAGACGAAATTTTCTGGAACAACAATCTTCAACATTTTTTTTTTCAAGTCTTATTCTTCAAACAGTCTTACTCCTTCCAGCAAAATCTGGAAGGAAAACAACTTTAGTATGACATAATAACAGAATAATTCTAAGTGGTACAAATCCTTATTTTTTTTTTTCTGTGTAATTTTGCACACACACATTATCATTCAAGCACAATTAAATTCTTCCCCCGTATGCTCTCTCACCGGTGTTGGATGTAAAGCAAACCGCCATTGCGGGTTTTTATGTGTTCGGGGGTGTTCAACTCTTCCACCTACAATCGACTAACATTAGTTAGAACTTGACATACGAGACCTGAAAAAAACGCCCTATAACCAGCTAATCCTAAGGTTCTCACTAGCTTTATGTCTAACACTTTAAGTGTATTTGGTGGAGAGCCTAATTAACACTTGCATTCTAAAATAGTCAATCTTTAACTTTTCATGCATACAAATTCGCAGTTTGCACACAACATTCACATTAATATTGCACTTAACGTGCATTGCTAGCATAATATTATTTGTTACATTTCATAACACATTAACAATTTCATAGCAATCCTGAAATGCAAATAGAGGTTAAATTTCTAAGCTTACAGAAATATAGGTTAAATTTCTAAGCTTACAGCAAGTGCTTCCTATTCCTTTCTCAAGGTACTTTCTTGAAATATCAAATTACATTGAATTAATAGTCTACAGACTAAATCGTGTTTTTCAATTTTCCGAATTTTCATTCTAGACATTTTACAAGTCTTTAGACAAAGCGTCATACAAAATCATTTAGTTAACATATTCTTTTCAGCAATTCATTGCTTTTACAGAATTAATCTATTTACAAAACATTAAGTGATTTTAAATCTTTGAAAATTACAATTTCTTTTAACAAAACATTTTACTTTCCATATGAGGACTTATCGCTCACTTGGCGTAAAAGTCAACCTCGCTTGAGGTAAAATCAGCCCTGCAACTTGCAGTATACTCAAAAATTAACTAAACTTTTGAATACGAAATTGTACTTATCTTATTATGATCGTCCATCCTTTTCTTGGCCCAATCTTTAAAACTTGAGTAAGTTGTGGCCTGGTTCAGTTTCCTCGTTTTTCGTTGTTCTTTCGGAGCCTGCTCGTCTCTTTTTCTTTTGAAATTCCGTCGTTGTATCCTCGGCAATTTCCTTTGTAGAGGAGGTTGCTCCGCTGGACGTTTGGTGGACTGGGCCCTTCTCTCCTGGGCCCTTGCTCGTTGCTTGTCCTGGTTCCTGCTGTATTCGGGAAGTTGATTCTCAGGCTGCAATCGACGTTTCTTGCTTCTCAGGCACCTGTCCGATGATTCCACAGTTCTTTTGGATACATTGGGCTTCCCTTGCCCATTCTGCTTTCTTCTCTTGGTGCGCTCGTAATTCCGTTCGTAGATTTGTTCACCTGCATCGTGAGACTTTCTTTTGAAACCACCTTTTTGGTTCTTATTTCTTTGTTGGGGGGGAGCTTTCTTCTTCTGACATTTCGATGCCGTTGTAGCTGGTTCCTGCTGTTTTTGCTGACGTATATCTTCCTGGCTAGTCGATTGCCTCGGATCCTGAAACGAATCTTTAAATACAGCCATTTTGCTGCGATTATAGAACGGTTTTATTTGGTCCACATTCGCTTTGAGCGTTTGACCATCATTTCTTTTTAATATAACCACTGCCCCCGTAATTTGTTCAATTGTGAACGGGCCTTCAAAACGCGGAAAAAATTTCCCCACCTTTTCCTCTGGGGCATTTGACAAGTTGTGTTTAATCTTCAACACTTCATCTCCCACATTGTACTTGACCTCTCTTCTTTTTAGGTCATAGTACAATTTCTGTTTTCTTTGGGCCATTTCTATATTTTCCGTCGCTTCCCGTATTAACTTTTGTATATCACTCATTTTAAATTCTTCTGCCCTTTCCTGTACAAAGAACAGTTTATCTAGGGGGGTCAAGATCTTTCTTCCTAAGAAGAGTTCAGCGGGTGTTTTTTGTGTAGTATCGTGTTTGGCGGTCCTAAGTGCAAATGCAAATTCATTTATATGGCTATCCCAGGTAGAGTGATAGTTTTTCACATAACTACGAATTATTTTCACTACATTTCTATTCACCCGTTCCGCTATGTTTGACTGCGGACGATACGGGACCATCTTTAGATGACGTATGCCCAGTTTTGCACACATTTCCTCAAACATTTTACTAACAAACTGAGGACCATTGTCTGAAATAACTTTTAGGGGCGCCCCGTATTTTAAAATATACTTATTTAGAATTGAATCTACTACAATTTTTGCAGACGCGCGTTTTAACGGAATTAACTCTAACCATTTGCTAAAATGATCCACTATAACTAAAAGATATCGGCTTTTATTAACTTTACTTCGAGGGTAAGGTCCAAGTAAATCGATGCCTATTATTTGATTTGGGAATTCTGATTTAATACTATTTAGGAACCCGGCCGGGCGGAAATTAACATAATTATTTAATTGACATGTTGGGCACGACTGGACATACGCCCTAGTAAACTTTTGCAGTTCTGGAAAGAAAACTGCCTCGCGAACTCTCTGAACAGTTTTTCTTATACCTAAATGAGCCGAAATGGCACAATCATGCAACTCTTCTAATACATTCAACCTCATGCTAGCTGGGATAACCGGTCTATATTCATGATTCTCATTAGTAGCTTTCGTATAGAATAACAGTCCGTCAATTAATTCGTAATTTTCGGCCCTATTTCTTATCGGCACAATATCCGGATGATTGAAATTCTCAGGGTCGGCCAAATAATTGTATATATTTTTGAACTCCGGATCTTTTTTGAGTTCGGCTATTACTGTTTCACGAGAATCTAATACTTTGGATGTTAACATGGCTATCTTAATTACACTTCCATTTTCATCTAAGTTAATTCTGCTTAAAGCATCTGCCACAACATTTTCCTTTCCCGGCGTATGTTTAATTATTAGGTTATATTCCTGTAATTTGAGAGCCCACCTTATTAATCTGGGTGATAAATTTTTTCCAGAATAGAGTCTAGTGACCGCCGCGTGGTCGGTATATACAGTTACTGGAGAACTTCCAAAGAACACACGAAATTTCTGTACTGATGCTAACACTGCGAGAGTTTCTCTCTCTGTTGCGGAATAGTTTCTTTGGGTTTCATTTAATGTTCGGCTGAAAAAAGCCACGGGCTGACCATTTTGGGAAAGCACTGCACCAATCGCGAAATCTGAAGCGTCCGCTGAAATCTCTAATCCTTTATCCCCTTCTGGAAATTTTAAGACGGGAGCTTGAGTCAATGCGTCTTTCAATTTTTGAAACGCCAAGTTGGCTTCTGCTGACCACGAAAACCTAGCTTTTTTTCTTTTCAACTTTAGCAGTGGCTCAGCTATTTTTGCAAAGTCTTTAATGAAAGCCCGGTAATATGAACACATCCCGAGAAACGACGATAATTTCTTCGCTGTTTTAGGAACAGGATAATTTCTAATGGCTACTATTTTTGACTGATCCGTTTCGATTCCCTTTTGGGAAATTTTAAATCCTAAATAACGTAACTCTTTTGCGGCAAATTTACATTTAGACGCATTTATCTTTAAACCAGCTTCGTTTAACAATGAAAATACTTTTCTTAAATCTTGTAAGTGTTGTTCTAGAGTACTACTCGTAATTATAATATCGTCTAAATATATGAAAGTGCTTTTACCAAGGACTGGTCTTAAGACGATGTCCATACATCTTTGGAACGTTGCCGGCGCGCCGGATAATCCGAACGGCATTCTAAGAAATGCGTACGTACCAGATTTCGTTATGAACGCGGTTTTGTGTACGTCCTCGGGTTTTACCCCAATCTGAAAATAGCCACTCGTGAGATCTAATGTAGTCATGTATTTTGTAGACGAAATATTTCGAATAATTTCTTCAATTATCGGCAACGGATATACAGGATATTTTGTAACTGAATTTAACTTGCGATAATCTATAGCAAAACGCCACCGCTTCGGGTGCGTAATCGGGTAATCATTATTTTTCTTACACAGGACAACGGGGCTAGCATAACTGCTAGAAATTGGCGTGATGATTTTATTCTTTAACATCTCTTTAATATGATGTTCAATTATTTCTTCTTTTGTCCTATCATATCTATATGGCTTTTGCCTAACTGGCTGAGCGTCCCCCGTGTCAATGTCGTGGTTCACCACCTGCGTAAAGCCTGGTACATCACTAAATAAATTCGCAAAGTGACTTACCAGACCTTGGATTTTCTCTTTTTCCTCTGCTTGTAAATGTTCCAAGTCCAGCTGCGGGGGCTTATCATTCTTCGCTTCAATTGGCTTCATATTTAATGTTAGTTCTCCCCCCTTGAAATCAATTTTTGCTTCTGCCAAACTAAAAAAGTCCACACCTAGAATAATACAAGTCTGCAGGTTACGCACAATATAAAACAGGATTCTTACCTGTTCGTTGTTGATACGCACGAACAATGGTACTTTTCCTAAACAGCTACATTTTTCTCCTTGGGCCGCTATGACATCCGTGTCTCTTGCACTAAAAATTCTGTAACGTCGAAAGTGCTTCTTAAAGAATCTTTCCGATACGAAGCTGCTTTGGGCTCCTGTATCCAAGAGGGCTGTCGCCGGTATGTTGTTGATTAGAACTTCAATCTTCGGCAAACTCAAATTCTTAACGACCACGGTGTTTAAATTGATTTTGGAAGGGTTTTGCGCTGCTTCGGACTTCTTCACCTTCCTCGAAGAAATCCCTCTTAGTTTAAATTCTTTTTCTTCTGGTTGCCCTCGGAATCTTTGCTTGTTCTTCTATTAAATTCCCTTCGTTCGCCGCTCGCTTTAGGAGACACATCTTTCTTCGGCCATTGCTTCGCCTTATTCCCGTAACTTTGATTTTGCTTTTGCTGCGGTCTTGGCGAACTCCACTGACTTCTTCGCTCAAATTGGCGTCGTCGTTCGTTGTCGGCTGTTCTTCGGCTTTCAAATTGTACCGCGAGCTCAAATAATCTGTCTAATGTTGTTGGATTTCTTAGTTCGATGAAATCTTGAACTTGGGGCAGTAGCCTAGGAAGTATAACTTGAATAATTTCAGGATCCGGGCGACTTCCATACAAAAGCTTGAAAACTTGAATTTTCCTCAAAATAAAATTAGACAAATCTTCTATTCTTTCTTGGTATCGGCTAAACAGTTCAGCTTCCAATCTGGCTCGATCTCGCACCACGGGAAATGCTTTCACTAGAGAATTCTTGAAATTTTCATACGTGTATGTGGGGCTTCCTGGTTCCCCCAAGAGATTCTTTCCGATGCACTTGAACCAACTTAGCGCTTGGCCCTTCAAAGCGCTGGTAGCAAGAGCGACTTTCTGAAATTCGTGGACTGGATATAGCATGAAGTGGGAGTCTAGCTTTTCCAGGAAATTGATTACGGCTGTCTTGCCGTCAAAACTTGCCGCTGGCTTCATGGCTGCTCGCATGGTTTGTACGATGTAGCCGAATCCTTCTATGCCAGGAGGTGCTATCTCAGGATTCTGGACAGGTACAGCAGGTGTCTCAGGTTCGTCTTCTTGTTGTTGAGGCCATCCTCTTCTTTTTGTGCGGGCGCCACTATCAGGACTTAGCATTCTGTGTGTATTCTTTGAGAACATGGTAAATTCTGTAAAGGGTTCTTATCCTTACGTTCTAAGTCCTGAACTGGAACAGGGAGCGGAAGGTACGCTATGTTCTGATGTAACTGCTGGGCTGGAGAATAACTGCACGTGAAGGGATTTGAAATCCTCTTTTATTCAATCACTATTAAATACAAACCTCCCAATTCGGGAGAGATACAGAACGTAACAGACCACACTTTGGTCGAACTTAACAATCAAATAAATTTAAATAAATTAAAATAGAACTTAAATTAAACTTTTGCTTCGCAGAGCAATTCGCGGAAGTTGGCCTCTATCTAAAAGGGTGCGTAGCAAGATATACTAAATACTACCGCACTTTAATTTATTTTACAATGCAATCACGTAGTAAGCTTATAAATTTAAACTGCTAGCTGGTCAAGCGAATGTTGAGTGGCGTGACCGTGATCTGAGGCAAAGCTCTCACACACCGAGAGGTTTCTACCTCTGGCTTAAATAGTTCTTGGCTGAACTTCAAAAATTAGCATAAGCTAAAAACGCGCGCTTCTTCTGACAGGAAGTTGAAGCAGAGAGGAGATAGAAAAGATTTAAATTAAAATAAACTTGGTTAGTTTAACTAAAACCTTACAAAAGAACTTCAAAAATTTAATGATCTCCTTTAAATAGATATTAGAAACATTACCATTATCTACAATTATTTTGTAACATCCGTTGAAATACGGAATAAAAAATTATTTTTTGATTTTTTTTAACATTAAAAAGGCAACATTCCGTTGACCCCGTACTAATACTACCATGATCTTATCGTCCAAATCAGTATAGTGGTTAGCGGCTCTGTTAGCTGCGCCGATGGGCCCGAATTTTAATTCCTGAGATCGCGTGTTTATTTGTGAGTGTATAGTTGTCTGAGTGACGTGATATCATTTCAAATACTGACGAGTAATCATTTAAAATTCTGACCTATTGAGTGGTTTGAAGGAAGGAGAAGCGTGGTAGCAGACCCATAGACCGCCTTTCGGCGTATTCTCTATCGAAAATGAAGCGGAGCTGGATAGTTAGTACGGAAGGATGACTTAGACCGATGATCAAAATCTGATATCCCGATGACCTTATTTATGTATATATTGAAAAACAAACTAACGTACCTAAACCAATGTACGTACTTTATCAAAGATAAAAAAGTATGCCTTGACCCCGGCCTTAATAATTACACTATTAGAGGTTTTAGATACTAGGAAATAAAACATGTGCATCTATTCAATTTCTTTGCTCGTTAACCCTGTCCAACAAAGAGCTCCGCAATTTTATAGTTAAAGAAGATAGGAATAAATACAGATTATTTTTCTTCTTTTTCATATTTATTTTCTAAATTTTAAACAAGATGGTTTTGTGCAAAATAATTAATGCACGTCAGTATTCATGTCAAATTAAACCAGTTTCATCAAATTTCATTGTAAAGCTGATAAATATTAATTAAAACATATTATTACGTACAAAAATACTCGGAAAACAGAAAGTAAAGTAGAAAACAGTCCAAATTTATACCTCAAGCACAAAAAAAAAGTTCCAATGAGAATGATTATACGTCTATTCCTGTAAATTCATTCATGAATAGTCTTCACGTAAATTTTACTGTATGTGCATCAGTGTTTACTATATATTAGCAGGCAAGCCCGCCAGATAAGCAGTCTCCGAACAAAGCAAAATTTATAAGTTCTATGTACATCTGAAAAAAAATGTATAAAAATATTTCGATATGAAATGTTTCAGCTTTATTTGGCTTGATTAACAATTTTCGGCCATACAAAATAGGGTTGTGCCCATGTTGTCGTCCAGACACGCTGTGGCCATAAAACTGCTACTCTGTGCACTGCTGTCTAACTCTGAATCTTTAATAATCATGAGTAAAGAAAATTATGTACGTCATCGGTTCCAAGTTACAATTTTAAGTACTGATATTAATGAGACCAACTCCTCTTGCATGTATTACAAAATCCCTGTTTTATGGAAGAACGTCATCTGTGCTCTTGAAAACAACTGCAACTTCATTTTCTTATCGAGTGTAGTAAAGTCCTCTGTGCTCACCTGTAACAACACTTTCGCCCTTGATGAACATATGGATAGCAGCAGCAGTTTCGGCATCTTGCTTTCGTAGAGGTCCTTCTTCAAATATTTTTCAGAATCTTGT
Source organism: Stegodyphus mimosarum (assembly GCA_000611955.2). Lineage (NCBI taxonomy): Eukaryota > Metazoa > Arthropoda > Arachnida > Araneae > Eresidae > Stegodyphus > Stegodyphus mimosarum. The sequence continues at coordinate 1,018,574 of KK118226.1, read as the reverse complement.
AGGCTTCTGCATATTGATTCACATTCCTTGAAACTACATCTACTTGCGTCAGCAGTTCAGCATTCAGAGGAACGTTTCAAAATATATTCATTGTCTGTCTAAGAGCTTGATCCGAATCTAAAATATACAGCTGGGCATACTGCTCTTGATCAGGATGAGGTAGATGAAGGTGGTTTGCTCGGTGACGTACGGCACCACGAATTCTAAAACAATACGGACCTGAACCTACAGGCAATTCTGTATTGGTACCCAAGAAAGCAAAACTAAGAAAACAGTTACAAGTACGTATGTTAGCAGAAAACGTCTAGAGAAAATTTATGGTTCCCATTCATTAAATTACGCCATTCTTCTGGATATCTTCCTTCAGCTTCTACAATTTTCCCATCGTGACAGCAGCGCAAGTATCTTCCGTGTTCATTTCTCCTGGATAGAAGAGGTCACTGCAGAGATCGCAGCAAACATCCATTGAACCGACAGTGTGTTGCTCAACGCAAACTTCAAGTTCACATTCCTGCATTATGACGAGTGCTACGTGATTGATTATTATGCTGTACTCATGAGGAGCCTGTCTTCTCTTACAGCCATTGTTTCTTCAGATCGGCTTGTCTGTTATGTGAAGCGTCTTGCGTTCGTTGTTTAGTGGCATCCAGTTCTCACTCTTCCACTCGAATTTGACGGTGATGCTGAATTGTCTTGTGTCCTTCGTCTACTTGCAGCTTCTTCTGTCTCTTCATCATAAATATTCTGTTGAAGTTCCATTTGTCTGATGAGCCTCCTACTGGTTTCTACTTTAGTTTCTTGAGCGCACAAATTTTCTTGGTTTTCTGCTTGCCTTCTGAGCCTCTTTAGTCATTTCTTTTTCAGTTTCTTGAATACTCAAGTTTTCTTGAATTTCTGCTTGTCTGCTGATCCTCTTATTGGTTTCTTTTTCAATTTGTTCAGCGGGTAGGTTTTCTTGTCGATGTGTTTGCCTGCTGAGTGTCCTAGTTATTTGTTCTTCAGTTTCTTGAGTATGTAATTTTTCTTATCGTTGTGCTTCCTTGGTGAGTCTTCTAGTCGTTTCCTCTTTAGTTTCTTGAGTGCGGAAATTTTCTTGTCGTTGTGCTCAGTCTCGTAGCGGCTTTTTCTTCCTTTTCTGTAGCTCGCCGTAACCTTTGTGTTTCAGCTCTTTGCCTAACGCCTCTTTTGCGCTTTGGTGTTTTAAAAAATTTGAAAACAAATAACATTGTACTAAAATACATCATATACTTACAAAAGTTGAAATTGTACTCAAAAAGAAAATATGTGAAGAAATAAATTAAATACTTGTAAAGAAATGTTAAAATGTACGGAAAAAATAAAAGTAAAATGAACTTTTAATTTTATGTACTGTACACTTAGTTGCTAACTGTGGCCAAAGCAAAATTTATAAATTCGTACACTTGAAAACAAAACGTATAAAAACATTTCAATCTGAATGAAATAAGTTCATTCTTTCCAAGCAACAACCAATTCGTAAATAATCTTTTTATCGCCAAACCAGGAAACAAAAGCATTTCCGAACACCTATGATGTCAGGATTTAAGCTTATTATAATATAACATTTTTTTTCTTAATAAAAGAATCAACAGGGTAATTACATATCACATTAGTTAACGTAACCTGAAAAAAATTGTCTACATGAGCTAGTTATTTAATATGCTGACATTAACGAAAAATGTTCGACGTACAATAACGTTACATGCAATCGCATGCTTTCTTCAACGTCAGAATATGACCTTATGTAATAATAATTATTTAATATTTAGCAACTTTATTTTGATTTTATATTTTGTAAAAAATAAAAACTTTTTATTAACAAACTCTACGACTTTAAAGCGATCAGACACAACACTTCGAAATAAAGCAGATTTTTACTTCCAGGGTGCGCGACTGCTAGCACTCGGAAAAATGAGTGCGAAAGTTAGCGTTTTCAGAATTTTTAATTAATATTTCAGTTGATTAAAGTCGTAGGAAGATGAGAATGATTGAAATGGCTTCCGACGAATTTTTGGAATCCGGGAACACCTTTCTCGAAACTGAACTCCCCACCGTTCCGGAGGAGATAATACCACAAACAAACAAACAGAAAGGCAGACGCGCACACATTTTAATAGTATAGATTATTGAAAATGAGCATTATTGGGTCTCGTTTCATCAGTTTCGGAAAGTAAATGAAACCAATCTCTTATTCGTAATTTTCAGTTCTGAATATTAAGCAACAAAACGTTTCATACAATGCAATTAGTATTCATTGGTAAGTAATACAAGCACTTTACTAATTTATGACTTTCTTCAACTTTCGTCCTATGGATTATAAGAAAAATTGGACTCTTAGCTTCAAAAACGTAACATCTGTCTAGCTGGATCCGACTCATTGGAAATTTTCATACGAATAGTTCCCATGAAAATTTTCCGCTTATATACGTACTCCGACTAGTCGCTCTTGTATATTATGTTGTGTCAGTAAGCTCCGCTTTTAGTAATTTAAATTCAAATGATAAAAGGAAGGTATTACGATGAAACACATTTAACGCGTTTCAACTTGAAATTTAAACTAACATTGGATGTTTTCCTTGTAAAAGGAGTGAAAGTATACATCTAGAAAAGGTCATTCTTTCCTAGATTATATTAAAATGCAAATAAAATTTGGTATCAGACGTTACTATTCTAAGACAATTATCTCCAATTAAGATGAAAATTGTTTTCAATGTCCACTGTTGGTGAAAGGAAATAGACAATTCATTAGACTTCTTTTAACAGAACAGTGAAATTTACAATATCCGTATCAAATGTTTTTGGGGCCATATTACCATACTTAGGAGAAAAGTTTCCAAATTTTTCACTCTTGAAAGACAACATTCAGCTCGTTTTCCACGATTTAAAGTATGTAATAAAAATTTAGTAGTGTCACCTTAGCGTCATCACTAGATTTGCCTCCTTATCACACTAAACTTCTAATTCAGGTAGTTTTCAAGAGCAAACAGATAAAAGCTCTTTATATCGGATGTGAAAATGGTTATTTTACATCAAATTGCGTTATATATTGTGTTTGAAATACCTTTTATTAATGCATTAGTACTGCCAGTCATCAGGTTCATATAATAATCACTTAAATAATGAATTAAATCTCTACAAAGAGCTTAGGTTATTTGAATATCGGAAAGCTTACGAGGGATATCGTTCTAAGAGGGTAGGACACCTTCGTGTTGAACTCTCGGAAGAAACTGGCTCGTGTTCCCGTTACACACGAGAAAAACCACGAAACCTAATCATGCATCCCGTTAGTTATCCCGTTCGTTTGGATTTGTATTCGATTCAAACTGCCAATTTTCAGCTGTGTGATGTTGAGAAAGATGCTATGTGAATATTCGCATGAAAGTGTCAGATAAATCATATGTTATATTTTGGAGGCAGAACTCTTTTTAGCTCATCATCTATGGAACGAAACTTAAAGAAAATTATAGACTGCAAAAATATGTTTATTAACAGCATTGTATTTCATGAAGACAGCATACTGTTTAATAATCAAAGATTGAAACTTAATAAGAGATAGCTTCAGTTTATTTTCCGTTTTTATTAAAGAAATCGATAACATGAGAACACAATAATGCTTATTTTGCAATCATAAAAGTCTGCCACTGATAAGCCTGCCACTCACAATCAGTTACAGCACTTGAAGTATTAAAAATAAAATAACAAGCACCTGCACTGCATCGCACAGCTTGTTAAGCAATGCGCAATTTTGGTTTTCAGAGTAAACTTAACGCGTTATATAATGCAAAATTATAGCTCCATTGGTAATTAGTAGTTTGATAAGCAGTATGAATGATAAATTGATGATAAATATGTGGCTTTGCAATTTCGCGATTCTGCGGGGTGTTGGAAACTCCAAAGCAACGTGTCATTTAATTGTCGAGTTAGAACAACATAAATACATCAGCTCCTTGATCATTTCCACGTATAAGTTTCTCAGATTAGTTACAGAGCATTAATAATTTGTATTCAATATAATTAGTATTCGAACACAATGAATAAAATTACCGTTCTAATAATTCATCAAGTATTCAATAGAGTATTTGCCACAAATGATTGTCTACGATGACGGTATCAATTTTTGTAATAATAAATGATATTCTGGCTAACCTTCAATTAAGGAAATCATTTTCCTTATTGTTTCCTCTGTGGTGCTCGTACAAAACTTACGTTTCGTATACTTTTAGTATAGTGGGCTAATTGCCCCAAATTCCCGTAGGTTAGAAGTTTGCTTTATTTGATTCATTTCTTGGAATAAGGTCATAAATGTATAACAATTCATTCATAAACTGTTTGGATACGCAAGCTTTTACAAAGGTTTTTCACATGCATTTTCTGATTATTTAGGAATTAAATCCAGTTTTCTTTCCTTATTCTTTTGTCATATTTCGTTTTGGTGTGGAAGTTTATAAAATTAACGACTATATCATAAAAGTTTCGCAAAAGCAAAAGTAAAGCTACATTACTGAAGAAAAATTAAAATGAAAACAAAAAACTGAAAACTTTCCGATTTTACATTACGCCCAAACGGACGTTTTTATAACGTTATGTGCCTTACCTTTATTTATAAAATATCATGTTCGTCCTACTTAAACCATAAAATACAGTTCAATAGCAATATCGCAAAATAGTTTTAAAATGAGTATATCTTTAGAATTTTCAATACACAGTCTCGCGCGCTGGAGATAAAAATGTTTTTTTTTCGTACAGTCTTGCCATTGCTCGCTTTTAAATCGTTCAGTTTGTTAATAAAAAATTCGTTAAAGGTTTACAAAATATGAAGTAGATAATAAAACAAATTCCAAATTTGGGCTTCCAGATGCCATATTCGGGTGTGAAAACGTACGTTATTTAAAATCTGATGGCTGTAGGAAAAGTTGTTTTATCACAATGTGAAAAACATACGTACGTTTATGCAGATTCTTTATTATTTAATTTCTTTAAATATAATACAGGGCTCTAATATTTGGTGGCAACAATTTGAAAAGTAAACCGACATTTACAGTGAAACATTGCAAAATGCCAAAACGAAATTAATAGCCTTTCTGGGCTAACGTCCTTTGGGCTAAAAAACTTCACTTAAAATTAACAAATAGGTAATATGTGTAAATATGTGTGTAGGTGTAAACATTTAATTAGGTTTAGGTAATCTCAGAAAAGTTTTGAAATTAATAACAAAAATTAATAAAATATCCTCTAAATTTAAAATTCTGGATACATTTCTATGAGATTTTTAAACTGTGTCATAGTTGAAATCTTGGATTTCAAATTTTTATGACAACAGTATTCAGAATTAAAATCATACAGTGTTTTAAAAAATTATTCAAAATACTTATTGAATGAAAATGGTTATGTTAGAAAATATGACTAAAAGTTAGTCTACTAACTCATTATAAGTTTGGATATTTTTAATTCTTGCATTTTTCTATAAAGAACAATAATACACTGATGTTATCGAAAGGAACAATTTTGCAACCAAACTGTTAATAAAAATGATACTTCTGAAATTTCTTAAATAACCCAACAACAATTATATATTATTTTGGATATATAATATTCACCTTACCTTCTAAGTTAATTTATTTTCTAGTCAGTAAGAAACAAATTTAAAATAATCAGACGTTGTGTTAAGATCTTTGAAACATGCATAATATCAAAGCGGATGAGGTGGAATGTGAATTTAGAAGGTTTCTGGTATTATTAATTTTATAAATTATTGTCTTCTGAAGCTTTGTTTTTAGCTTGTAGTCTTGGAGGCTAGAAATGGCCTACAGTCTGAATTAATTGCACATGCAAATGCAATACCTTCATGAAGAAAATATCAATATCTTTATGGAGAAAATGCTATGCAAAGAAAATATCTTTTTGAAAGATGAATACGAGTGACTGATTGATGCCTTAAATTTCGAAGTGTACTTCCTTACCATTTCGCCTTGCGTTTGCTTGTCTCAGCGATGAAAAAAAAAGATCCGGGTGGTTCGACTTTCCGTAGTTGATTTATTACATTTTCTCTAATTTACTTCAGTGAACTGTTAAGCTTAACTGGCTTTGAGATCATTCAGAAATTTCTGCCCTATTTGATGGTTAGTTAGTCTTTCCTCTCTAAATACCTCCAAGCAATTTGTATTGTAAATACTATTGTTTAACTTAGCTTGGTTCAGCAATCCTGTTTCAATCTACACAAAGTTCCAATAAATATTTAGCTCCGATTGATGTGTGCGTTTATTTCACATTGTTGATGGCACTTACTAATTATCGTGTTGTAAACTGACTCAAATTTAGGAGTTATTGTCAGGCTGATAAGAAAGTAAACAAATTCAAGCGTTCACTTTGGTTGTTACACGAAATTGAATGTAATGCAATGTACTGTGTATTTATTACACTATAGGTATTAAACAGTATAAATTTCTTTAATGTATACAAAAGCTCGCAATAATGCAAGAGCTTTACTTATGTTTCCTTCCATTCAGTTTACTTTAAATTGCAGCTGCTTCTTTTTTCTCTTGGAGTTAGTTCAGTTCTCAAGTCTCGAAGAAGCTCATAAATTTACTTCGGAGATTAGCCTTTGACCTTTTTGATTATTTCTTATTGTTTTTGTTAAGAATTAAACATAATTCAAATGATTTCGCTCACGACTATAATTTCATTTATCTTGTACTCCTTGACGCATTCCTTAGCTTATCGAATCTGAACGCAAAGTATAACACTTTAGTTTTATTTGGTAAAAGGGAATGCTTAAAATAAACAGCAGGCTCGCTGAAAATATAATCTTAGATTTTCCAGTTGCTAGCTGGTTTTATAAACAGAGCAACAAGAGCAAGCATGGGGAGAATGTTCTAATTCTTTAAAGTCTGTAAAGAGAAGAGAGTTTATTCGAATACTTTCTTCTTTTATGCTCATAAGTTAGATTCTGAAGTTTTAAAGCAAACTATAATGATCAAATAACGCATTAATGAGATTTTGTATAAAATTGGGGTAGGCAATGAATCTAAAGAATTCTGATCTTCCGTTTAGAGACCTCTATAGATATGCTGTAAGACCCTATAATGTCTAGGTTAGTACAAGCATTGAAGAGTTACATAACCAGCAATGCATTGAAGAGTTAACATTACTATTGAAGTCACTCTTTAACAAATGAGAGCTCTCACCAAGATTCAAATATCGCCAGCGAAAGCGAGGGCACTATTCATTTATCGAGTGGTACTGATATATCTCCACGTGTTACTTTATTCAAAAGTTCGTACATATATTTGGTGGTTGAATACATATATACACACATATATATATACAGCGTGTTTCAGATATCATGGGATAAACTTGGAGGGGTGGTGGAGCGTACTAAAGCATGCATTTTTTGTATAGGAATGTAGGGTCTAAAGTAAGAGGTTAAGGCATGAACGCAAAAAAAAACGATACGAGAGGAAAATGTGTTTATGTACAAAATCAACTCAAAGTGGTTCTTTGCAGCAATACAGTATTCACAATAAATGTTAAAAAAGGGAACGCTAACAGTAATAGGAACTACAACTGTGATTGGCTGGAAATGCAGCGGTAGAGGACGGTAGTGAGCCGGACAAACCACGATCCGATGCATCAGAGGATTATTCGCAACTCTGATGTCGAGCGTGATGGGTGAGTTTATGCACAGGGAAAAAGTTGACATCCATCTCATGCATTGTGCTGCTAATGAGAACGGCAGAGCAGAGCTACGGTTATACCATTAACGGTTTCCGAACAGGCGTATGCCGAAGCACACAATGTTCGAGAGGTTGCATCGGTCTCTGTGTGAAAACAGGTCATTTGAAGCAGCCTCTGACACTAGGAGTGGAAGAAGAACTGCACGACAACCTCGCATTGAAGAATCCATCTTGAACATTGTGCATGAATCACCTCAGACAAGTGCAAGAGCTATTGCACGTCTTCTGCAGCTGAGTCATTCCACCGTTTGGAGAGTATTGAAGGAAAAGGGTTTGCCGCCATACAATTTGCAGAGTCCAAGCCTTGCAAGAGATAGGTTATCCTCTTCGAGATCGTTTCTGTTATTGGTTCTTGCAGCACTGTAAGGCGCAGGCGTATTTCCCATCGGATGTGCTATTCAAGGACGAGGCAACTTTTTCAAAGGACGGCATCTTCAATAGCCACAACATGCACGTGTGGGCAACTCATAATCCACACGGCACACGTCCACGTGCATTCCAAACCCACTTCTCCGTGAATGTGTGGGTGGGTATTGTTAACGACTACCTCATAGGCCCATACCTCTTACCTGCACGTACAAATGGCTTATGTTATCACACTTTTCTGCAAGAGGTGCTACCGGAATTGCTACAATGTTCCGGCTGTCGTTCGTGATCGCATGTGGTTCCAGCATGATGGTGCACTACCCATAACCACGTGCGGGTCCGCATTTACTTGGATGGAACATTTCCAGGCCGATGGATTGGCCGTGGTGACCCATTCGATGGCGACGCCGATCACCAGATTTGTCCAGCTTGGATTTTTTTATGGGGCCATCTGAGGAGCATCATTTACGAGACTTCCGTTGACTCACTGGAGGACCTCGTTGCACGACTGTCCATTGCGGCTGCAAGCGTGCGCGAAATGCCTGTCGTTTTTCAAAATGTTCGTCAATCCCATCTGCGACGTTACCAAGCATGTATTACTGCTGGTGGTCGCAATTTAAACATTTATTGTGAACAAGGTATTGCTGCAAAGAAGCACTTTGCGTTGATTTTCTGCATAAACACATTTTCCTCTCGTGTCGTTTTTTTTGTTCCTGCCTTAACCCGTCACTTTAGACCCTACATTCCTATAAAAAATGCATGTTTTAGTACTCTCCACCACCCCTCCAAGTTTGTGCCATGATCTCTGAAACACTCTGTTATATATATGTATATATATATATACATAACCCTGTTATATATATATATATATATATGCATGCCTTGCAATATGTATACATGCGATGTTATTGTAGACTTAGACGTATAGGAATATTCATTGCGTAGCTAGTGAGATATTGATCCACAATGAAGAGCAAACTTGGTGGCAGATTAAATATTCATTTTCATTTCCAATGATATTTGCTACCATATTTCTCTTGGCACTCTAAGCATGTCTATTTCAAAGTATTTATATTTTCGATAGTTTAGAGGAAAAAGAAATGTAGCAAATGGCAGTCTGTCTAGGCTGAGTTGCGGAAGCAAGTGCCTAGTTATCCAGTATAGAGGCTTATTAAAGGAAACTTTCCTAATCATCCGATTTGGCTACGTCCTCATCCTTATATAAAAATCATAGGATAGGATTAACATATGAATGAAACGGTTCCGAAAAAATTATAAAAAGTATTACTATTTTTTTAATAGAGAGGGTGTACCCAAATTGAAATGGGGAAGTAAGGAGCTATTGTTAATTTATATCATAATTTATGTTTATATAATTTTACCTTATCTATTATTCCCTTCAAAGAGGAAAAGGTTTAGCGACAGAGACGCCTTTTTAGAGAAAAGCGTTCAAGCAGTAGCAAATGAAGGTAATTTGAAAAATACAAATCCTAAAATTTTGACCAAAATAATTATTTTAGTAATGGGAAAATATAAATTTTAAACATATTTTAGAGTCCTATCAAACTTTCAGCCCAAAAGTCTTTCTGGTTTAGAGTTCATATAATCCTATTTGTTCAGATAAGGTTTTTCAAAGATTTTCAATCAATATTGCAAATATAAAAATTAATACGCCCATTATTTATTTTATCTAACCACAAGAAATTTCAAAATCTCCTAACGTAACTAATTTTCATTATTATAACTCGTATTTGAATATTTTAACAGTATCATTGAATTATAGTTTTTACTGTTATTATCACATACTTAATTTTCTTATTTTACACAAGCTAGAAGATCCCGTAGCTTTCTTCAAATGCAGAAATGTCCATCTATTGGGCAAATCTACATTAACTAATTCATATATTAATTTACCATGGGTTAAAGTGATGTTAGGCAGTTACTTATAAGGGCCTCTCTCTGTTCCTTATAAAGGCAACTGGCATATTGAACTGCACTAAACATCTCATTATTTAAGAAAAAAAATTAAAACTTCGCTTCATTACATAAGCAAAAAATAAATTAATATATGAAAAAACTAATATTTTTTTCATAAGGTGGAGATTTCAAAACTTATATTATATGAGGAAGGTGAAAGGATGAATTGTACGGAAGTACAAACTGGCCCACGTTTTTGAACTAGTGTTTCCTCAACATACCCAATCTTTACGTGCAGTTATCTGTCAGTTATACGTTATGCAATTATTAAGTAATTATAACATTCATTCAGCATAATTTTAAATTAAATTTACTTTAAATTCATTAATTAATTTTATTATATATAAGTATGAATAATTAAACCTTTAGATAAAATATAATTTTAATATTTTCATAAAATAGCGCTGATTTTTAAAATCCATTATAGTGCGAAAAGAGCATAATCTGTTCAAATTTGAAAATAATATTAAATATTAACTGTTTCCTGTATAATGATAATGTAATTCTAGCTGCACTAATTACTAACCTACTTAATTCCTAAAAGCACTTATTCATAAAAGCACAATATTGAAAATCCGTAGCAATTTCAGTTTCGTTCAACTGCAAAATGAATTTAAAATAATAATTTTCTGTTTTTGTTTGATAAGCTATGCGATTAAGAAAGTGGAAGCAAAAAAATAAATTCCTCGCTCGCGCCCTCTTGCAGCACATAGTAGTTTCAACAGACTAACAAATTTGGAATCGCTATAATGCTGAAATTTTCTGAAACGTTGATACACTGTACCTTTTCAAATACTCATCGAATCATTTCTAATTAATTTTTGAAGCATTGCAGGTGGTAGGTTTTTTTTTCATATTTCTGGATATCGAATGCATCAACAGGATAAAGATGCAGAATAAAATAAAATTAATTATTATAGCAAAGCTTCAATCCTTGTAGATCACACACTTATTTGAATTTTGTTAATAAACTACTCTTAAAGTCTAGGTTTATTTTGCGCAGGTGAACTTAACGTTTAGACAGTGATTTCCGACAGAAGTGATGTCCTGCTCAACTAACTCTAATGTTTTTGTAGACGTTGACGTAATAATGTAGGAATATTGTTTGCGTCGATATTGTGATGTTGATCCATAATGAAGAGCAAATTTGGAAGCCGAGGCAGATTAAATAGTCCTTTTAATTTCACTTAATATTTGAGGCCACAATTCCCTTGGCCCTCTCTTCGTGCATATTTCAAAGCATTTGCATTTTTGATAACTTTGCGAAAGAAAACAAGTTGCAAGCAGCAGTTAATCTACGCTGAGGTGCAGAAAGCAAGTGTGTAGTTATCCAATATGGAGGCTTATTAAAAGAAAGGCTTTACTTTAAGTTCCGAATTGTTACATTATCATTGTTATATAAAAGACACATGATACGATTAATTTAGAAACGACGAATTCGGGAAAATTTATTGCCGTTTTTACCTGGAGAATAGACAAAGGAAGTAATCAAATTGAAATGAGGAAGTAAAGAGCTATTATGCAAAATTAAGTTATAATTTATATTTTAATCTTACATACATATGGTGAAATATATAAGGGGATCGGTTATAAACATTCGGGAGAGATAGATTACACCTAGAAAATGGAAAATCTCATAGCAATGTGTGGTCTGAAGTGCTTCCTTGGAGCGCTAGTGACAATACCAAACACACGAAAGGAAGGACACGGGTAAGAAAACATGTTTATTATATGCTTAGTACAACAGAAACCAAGAAAAAAAAACAGAAAATGATAATCATCAAAAAAGGTGTTCGAAATTACGACCCCGGACCGTGATTCTCTGACGCATACGAACGTACCCTGGAGTTCCCCAGCGGTGCCATGATGTATGCAACAAGTTCAGCAGTGTTATCTGGGGTTTCGTACACCAGTGTCTCGACTTATCCCCAGAGGAAGTAGTCATTGCAAGTAAGGTTTGGCGATCTTGCTGGCTAATGTCCCGGACCACCCCTGCCGAACCCACGTTGAACATATGTTTCGAACACCTTCTTTGATGATGATCGTCTGTTTTTTACTTATTTATTGGCTTCCGCTGCACTAAGCACAGGGTGTTTATAAAGTTTCTATACATTTTTGCTTAAATAGGCTTTATTCTCAAATATAAGTTATTTACATGAAAATGCAATATTATAGAACTCTAAATTAGTACAATTTAGTGTGGCCTTCCTGAGTGTCTGGGCACAACTGTCACCATTCCACTACACTCTGGAACACCTTATGTAAAGTTATTCGTGTAATTTCAGCTGTTGCAGCCATATTTCATTGTTTTAATTGTTCAGTGCTGCCATTCTTCACTTGGTACACTTTGAACTTGAGAGAACCCCATACGAAAAAGTCTAGGGAAGTTTCTGGTGATTGTGGAGCCCAAAGCCGTTGAAAGCCACGACCAATCCACCTATCAGGAAAAGTTTCGTTAAGATAACTACGCACAATAATGGCAGAGTGGGGAGGTGCTGTATTCTGTTGGTAGATAACAGTGTCAATAATGCCATCTGTTAGTGTACAGTTTCCCTTATTTTGCATAACAAATTTATTTTAAGTTTGATACCTTTCCTGAACTTCTCAACTGCCCCTAGTATTTTCTCGCCAGGGTATTTTCACGAAGGATGTAAATTTGAAGTTAAGTCAAGTGAGTATTCAAACGGGTGAATCTGAGCTTATTCATATCGTGTTTTCGCTAGCCAGCTCACGTTTTGTCGCTATCTCGCTGTTACACCAGTAAGCCTCTTGGCCATTTCGGATTATCGTCACTCCTCTTGGGTTTTCGTGAGTCAACCTGTTAGGTGTACTTTAACGTGTTAATCCAGCACTACTTTATTTTAGATGCGATTTTAATAATATTCTACATGTAAGTTTCACGGCAAGTTGACAGTGTAGTGAGACAGAAGTCTGTTCTAAATGTGGATACTTTTTCCGAGACTTAAAAAACCTTTTTAATTAAATGTGGTTCATTGATTAAGCATTTATAATATGCCTGCTTATTTGCTATTGGAAGTTTTATATGTATAGGCTATTGTTTAAAGAGCAAGTTGTCAAAAAGTGGTCTGGATTTGCTATTTCTGCACAGCTAATTAATTCTGCGTCTCTGATTGCAAACTGTGCGAAATAAACGGGGCGTAGATTATGCATCGAAATTCGTCTTGCTAAATCTGGATTTTTAATTATCTCTACAATGTGATGTTTGCCTTGTTGATTGGACGGCTGATTCCTAGCAGGACCTCAGTTCGACTCCCAAGCTCACTTACTACTTTCAAAGACACTGAGGTAATGGTAGAGTGGCAATTATCAATCTTACGAAGAGATGGCATTCCTCGATAGAGACACAAAGCGATCTAAAGCTGTTTCTCTACATTTGATGACTATGGATATGCCAAGCACATGCAATTCCTCAAACCTAAAGAAAACGAGGAACGGCATCACGGAAACCAGGGACAGTTCATGTATTCCTACCATACAACAAAGGATCCAAGCAATTACGCTCAAATATTTTGATTGTAGCCTACCAATGCAAACATCAAGAACATCAACTCACAGTAATTGCAACGATCACAACTCGAAATCAGTCGCAATGAATAGTTGCATTCTCTTGCTGGGAGGGGACTGTAGAGCAACTTGAACGAATTAGCGCTTGCACAAGGTAACACATCAAAGTATTGACAGCATTGGGCGTAATGCGTCTTTGCAGTACAATGTTTGGTTCCTATGCTGAAGACCTTAGATGAATCCTCAAGTTCATTTACCATCTGAATGGAACCGAAATAGTAGTGGCGAAGCAAATATGAATCTAAGTGATATGGTACCAGGATGCAAAAGTAGCTATCATCCTTAGGTGCAAAGAGTTCCTTTCTTCCGTTATTTTTGAAGATACACTATTTTCAGAAATTGCTGCAGTTTGCCTGAATTTGATGCATTCCTATTATACCTTATATTTTATTTTTGTCTATGAATGGCCAGAAACATCGCTCGCCTGAAGAAGACGTGTAACATCATTCTGGCTCCTACTACTTGTTTGTAGACAAATGGAGATAAATCATTCTCTCAGGTAATGATTATTAAATTTATATAAAACCATTAATACCATGACTCGTCACTTATGCCAACATTCCATAGCCGTATCGTATGTTTTGTATCTTTATATACATCATATGGTTAACACAATTTTGAAAACTTTCATTAAATACAAAACTCATATATTTTTAATGTATAACTCGATGTGTGCTACTAAGAAATATTTTCGTACGAATTAATATCCCTAGTATGATGAAAACTTACAATTCTGAAATGTTAAGTATAAATGCATTTTGTCTTATAGGCTGCTATTTTTATTGAAAGAAAAACTTAATACTGTGTGTTCCCTCGCTTTTTTAAAATACCTGTATATAATATATGAGTTTCGGATCTTTTGTATGGAAATACCTTATGCGTATACTTATATACGTAAGAATATATAGTAAGGTCAGCGTTTTAAATTATTTATATAATCTCTTCTGTTATTTGTACTTCTTTGACTGCTTGTAATCTTCATATAAAGAATGTGAGTTTTGATTTCTGGTATTCGTCTTATAAAACATGCTAAACGAAGCAGTATACCACGTATTGACTGCAATGCTAAATATTTCAAAAAGAGTATAGTAAATATTTTTTTTTATATTTTAGCTCATATTATTAAAATTGTTTTTCCTTTTTTCAACGTAAATACTTTTCTAGGAATTTAATATATTTTCCTTAAGCATATATGAAATATTTTCTTGTGAGAACAAAAGATATGCAAAATGTATGATGAGAAATGTCTATTTATTATTTTCTTTTTTTCTTAGAATTATAAAATTTCTAATAGCAGAAATATTACCGGCTAAAATATGCAGGAAGTTCCAGGAATGTTTGTCACTTCTGTTAAATGGATGTTTATGCCATTCGGCTAACTTAAGCTACAGGGTCGGCAGTCTGCTCAAGCAGAATTCCAGTCACACATGTTATTGTAACTTCCTGCATATTTTACCAGAAAATATTTCTTTTAGCATTTTTGCTTTGATATTCAATAGTACTCAAACACATGGGCGTAATAAATTCGTTCTTTAGCAACTTTCCAGTCACACTTGAGTGTTTCCCTCAGGTGTCAGGTAGCTTTTTAGGAAAGGTCAGGCAGCATTTATGAGCAATGCAGCTCTTTCTTTAGTATTTTCTCATTTCTGAAATCGGGGTCTGACTTTCGCAAGGGCGAAAGGAGCGCTACCCCAGGTCTCCGCTTTTCAGGAGGCCTGCAAATTTCTTTATAATATTTACAATATATACTACATTTTATTTATTTTTTATATTTAAAAGAATAAAATTAGAAACAGAATTTTAAAAAAAAGTAAACTTATTAAAAATTAAGCTTACTTAATATTAAATTACTTTAAAAAATATTTTATATAAAATGCCCTTTACTTGATAAATAATTTATATTACAGCGGAATTTTCGTATGCCTTGCTGCTTGGTTTCATTATATAATTGCAAGTACGTCCGGCTAGTAATCAGGAGATTTAGAATACCGACGAGGACGCTGCTGGTATTTCTTGTTTCCTGCTCCTTTAAATTCTTAATCACTCTAAAAGTGGCATCAAAACAAAATATGTGGTGGAAAAGAATGCGTGACCGCATAGATTTGGCTACTGGGGAGGCGGGAACCCAATTTTATACATGGAACCCTATCTGTAAATTTGTGATTATTTTCTTAATAGAAATTAAAGTTTATAAAAAACTCATGTAATGCGGTTAATTTTCTTTACTGTAAGGCAGTCAGAGAATAACCTGATATTTTTATCTTGAAAACAATCAGCTCGTTTTCAGAAAATTTAATAATAATAAATTAAAGACACTTTCTCATCCCACCTGCTTGATGAATCTGCGTATACCTTTATATAATGAATCTAAAAGAGAATTATTTTATCAACCATTCAATCGTTTTATGAAACTAGGTGAGTTACATTTACATGGCTATTAGATATCTTTCCGAAGTTAGATAGAACTCATGTAAAGTTACAGATAGTAAAATGATTACATAAGTAGTGGAACAACTTTCCTAGCCATGATTATTCGGAGATATCCAGCTCTAAACTCAGACGGCGTAAGTTATTTACGGACCTATGTTTCCACCGCCATTGTTCCTCCCAATGTTCCAATACATCGATTCCCGCCTGAATCTTATCTGCTCTTGGCAGGAACATCGCTGGAGGGGTCGGCTTGAGATTGGGGTCGGTCTGGCTCCTAAGGCTAGATGCAACGTAGTTACTTGAATTTCTAGTGACATGCTTCCAGAATTATTCATAAGAAAAGAGAGTTTTACGTGTTCCCGCAAGGAGATTATATGAATACCTATGTTACAGGACCATTTCACGCCAAGGAGTACAAAATCTTACATTCTATAACTAATTCTCCATACAATGGATTTGAATAAATCTAAACTGAAGCAGATTGAAGAAAGAAAATCTTTATAATGGGATATTAACAATTTTCGTGGTTCTGTTGATGCTGCAAAATTTTCATGAAGTTTGACCGTTTCTTATAAAGTATTCATGTATCATTATTTTCAACAAGTGCAGAAATACTTTTCTTATGAATGCTGAAGAAAATTTTAAGCAGGTTTGTATTTTAAATCAATAAAACAAGAATCTTTCTTTAGACTTTGAATGTAAAAATAAGCTCTTCATGAACGGAATTAGAAGTTTATCTCATGTATAATTTCAAAAAATAGTAATTGAAAGAGCAGCTATTTTACTAAATAAATTGATTTATTATTTTTGCTTACTAATACCAATGATAATATATGAAACGGTAATATATGAATATTCAATCATAATATCTAAAAAGAAAAACGTTTCATTTTATTCCCGTTCAGTCATTCTATCAGCGCTGAATAATTCGTTATTTTTCGTTCTTATGCAGTCAATTTATTTCCCGAAATTTATAATAAATAAACTATATATATATTCAAGCATTTATTTTTTCCGCGATGGCATTTTTAGTTTAATTCTTGAAACATTTATCATGCCAGCATTTTTTAACCTTCTAAAGTAAAACTGAAAGCTTTTCTGTTAAAATGTCTTCCTAAAATCAAGCATAAGAAGGACTTTTTATAATTATTGAATTGGGAACTTCAGATTTTAATGAGTTCTAAAATTGAATTAATTTCTATGCATATTATTCAAAATTTGGATTTTAAACAATATTATTCATGTTTTTTAATAATATGAATTTCTTTGGCATAATAACTTTTCATTGCATATTATGTACTACAATAAGTCATATTTATTTGAAATCAAAGATTGAGAAAAGGAACAACTATGTACTAAGGCTGAAAATCAGAGAGACGTGTAAAACCTTAGTTCAAAATGCTTAGAAATGGTAATTTTATAGGAATAAGCGATGTACATTATATTACAGCAAATAACACTATACATGTTTAAATCATCAGGCATTGCATAGTTGAGAAATCATAGGCCTTACTGATTGAAGACTCTTGATTTCAAATTTGAAATCTAGTGGTACGATGCGGGTATTCAACAGTTTATCTCTTGATCCAAAACGTTCACAGAATACTGGCGTCAAATTTGCGATCACTAAATTTAGACATTACAAAGTTTGGACGTAATCTCTGTAGAGGGAATGTATAAGTTACATTATCCGAAACGGTGTAGTTTATGTTGCAGAGCTAAAGTGTATTTCGATAATCCAGGCCAGCTTACCAGTTTGAAAAAAAAAGGCACTTGAACGAAGAAAGTTGGTTTTCTTTGATAAAAAATAAACGCCCATCATGCCTCAGTAGAGTTATTTTTCAGAATTTTCACCTTGTGATACTCATTCCTCTCCTATGAAGACATTTCATAAGATCAACGTTTGTAGACAGGTCAGGTTCTCTTAAATGACGCAACGGATATCAGTGAAAGATACCAATTTTGCTATTCAGTCAGCCCAGTAATGTTAGCAGCACTGGAACGAATATATGTATTCCAATAGATGATCTTTCGAAGATAATTAGGTAGTAAATTTTTATGTTTAAAACAGTTACTCTGCAAGCTTTTTCCACGAAACTTTTAAAATAAGAATATTCCTTCATTATATAGAACATGGGTTACTCATCTCTAAATTTTCAAATACCTAAATTCGAGTTACATTTGAGATATTTTTGGCTAATTACGGTGCCAATATTTATATTATTGAGACATTATTTTCAGTCAGTTAAATTCTTGAAAAAATATACTTAACATATCATGTTTCATAACATTATATTATTAGTTTCCACATCACTACTTAATGACCTAAAATAATATATTTACAGTTTTTGAATATTAATATCACGGATATACTATTAAACATGCCTTTATTGGACGCATTGTAGATTATTTGAAGTTTATAGTGGCGGTTCGAGTGCTTCAGAGGGCTTAAAGATTATAGAAACGTTTCTTGCGCACTTAGAACTGTTTTTGACGACAACATGAAAAACTGTCGATAGAATTACAGTGCTGACAGGCATACGTTCGATATATACAAATGCATATGTAAATTTTCGTATCTTAGAACACTGTTTTAAAATTGTGCATATTGTACATACTATATATGCAATAAAGGATAGAAAAGGAAACTTAAATTATATTTGTTGAACTCCGACATAGAAATTAATATCGCACATTTTATTTGTATCTGCAATATCTACATTGTGATGAGCACAACATCTAAGAGTTTTGATGTTTTTAATAGTGAAACTGTAGATCTTCAGAAAGCAAATATGAGTGTGCGCTAAATGACAGACATGAACACGTTACCTTACGAGCAACGTGGGTAATTTCAAATTGTGATCTGAAAACTAGTAATGTATGCGAAATTCAAAGACGATGACAGACGAAATTTGGTACTTTATCTGAGTCAGAATTAACAGTTACCTGATTACCTGAGAAGCTTGAGAAAGAAGAAATTGTGTGTGATTTGAAGAATGGAAGATGCAGCAAAAAGAAAATAACAACGGTTGAAGTGTAGGAAAATTGGTAAAGACTTGTACGCGCTACTGGATAAACATGTACGTCCTGGTGGATAACTTGAGAATGAAACTACTTTCCTTCTAGTTGGAATCATATCTGATAGTTGTCGATATCTCCTATAGCACTGAAAACGGTATATTACTGCCAATGATCAACATTTTGAACATATACGAAATTCTTATAGGTATTTCTGCTGCTGAATTAGTATAACTGTTGTGTACAAATATTATATTGGAAAACTCTGTGCTTTTAATCTTATTCATACACAAGGGCACATGAGTTTCTTTATACAGTTGGAGATATTACTAAAATGGTTCATCAAGATTACAAAGTACACTCAAACCTGTTTTTATGACCGTATAAAAATCGCAGAAAACTTCACGAGTAGCTATGAAAAATTAGAGTAAAAACAATATATAAAAAATAGAGTCAGCGTCGTTTAGAGTAGATTTGTTTTCAGTTACCATGTAGTCGGTGATCAATTTTTGCGACGACTGTCGTTTCACTAGATGCTTGTATTTGTATCGGTAGCTAGATATACAAGATTGAAGCTACTTTTTTATTGATTATTTATTTTATTTTTTTAACTTCGTCAGTTGTGTTCCAAGTTGATTGAAATTTTCATATACCGCACATAAAAATCGCACAAAATGAATTCTACAAAAACATCGCACAAAAAAATATCGCACATATAAAACATATAAACATATAAAAGCCAAAAACAGGTTTGAGTGTATTTAGGAATTGTGTTTTGAATTTTCGAAAATTATAAAAACGAGTACCTCGCTGCTGGTAGTTGTAAGCTCTTAATTTATGCCTTCAACAATGATAACTAAATAAATTCCCCTGTTTTTTTCTTCGGGAGTTTACTTATGCTGGTTTGACATTTGAATTTTCTGTTTGAGGTCAGTCCTGTGCTTTCTGTCTCCAAAACCCTCACCCGCAGTTGTAGTGAATTAAGCTTCGAATCTAGGTTATTCAAATTTAGGTTATTCTTTGTTCCAAGCAAGGCTTCTCTTTTCTGACTTCAAGACTTCGGATATGACACTCAGTTATGGATGTATGCTTAATCACTATATTCTAATGAACAAGATTATGGTATTCCTTCGTTTCAGCAGCCACCATTTGAGTCTCCAAATCTCGCAGCCTTAATTATGCAATCTGTAATTTGAAAATTCAAAATGCAGCCAAAAGCTTTTGCATGACGGCTTTAGAAAAGAAATACCTATAATCTATCTTAAGCTTGCGTTAATAAAAATCTTATGCTAAGTAAATAAATATATTTGGAAATTTTATTTACACAAAACAGGAAGCGCGTTTGTATATCAAATTAATCATATTAAACCTCATGGTATAATAAATTATTTAGTTACCTAATAGCTGCTTAATAACAAGACTCATTCCCACTTTGAAATTTCTTTTATTATATCTGAAAGTAATAAGTTTCAGTAATAACTTGTTTTTATATTTTTAACGATTACGATCATCTTCCTTGCCCACTTCGTATAATCATATTGTACTTTCCGAAGTTAAACATTAATTCCAAAATAAAACGTAACTCTAAATATTTCCAAAACTTAATGCTTCCTTTTGCTAAACATATCAGTGCTCTCTGTGGCATCGCAGAACAACTAATTACCTATTACTCAGCAGTAATCCCAAACCTCTGATACAATTTACTTAATGAGAATATAAGTCAACCAGACATCGCGATTAAGTGCTTTGAATATTTCCAGCATCCGTGCAATAATTACATTGTCACCTTTGAAGTGCTAATGTTAACAAAGCCAATTAAAAAGAGCTATATACATCACTTCTTAGTTTACCCTCCGGGAATACTGCATAAGGATAAAAAGTTTGGGCATAAAACATTAGGGATATCCCCCCCTAAAAGAGCTGTTAAATAAATTAATGAAGGAATTCGTAATAAGACTGAAGTTTCCTCAACATTTATTTTCTTTCTTAATGTAACTGAACATTGCTATGCTTCGCAATATTAAAATTCAATTTAATTTTGCTGAATATAATCTTAAGTTTTAATATTTAGTCATTATTCATGATGAAATTATTTCTCAGTTCCTCTAACTGTAACATACGGGTACGTTAATTTTTTATACTAAAAATTAGATTATGTTATTACATTAAAAAATATATCAAATATTTTATAATTTTAAGACATTTTTAATCAATTTCATTATGTTAATAACTTTAATGTTAATAACTTTAATTATTTCATTCTTGTTCACTCCAAATATTTTATATATCGATTAAACAGTAATGAAATAATGAATGAAATAATTTTCAGAACAAGAACGAAATAATTTTGATATAAGCCATAAAGGCTCTGGTCAAGTTAATTTATTGGAAAATTAATTTTACTTTATGGCTTACACAATGTGATTTTCTCCTGTTTAAAACATTTCAAAATAGACTGCATGTGTATTGAATAGCTTCTTACAAATGCAATTTTTTCCAGTGGTATGTACGAACCAATTACATTTTTGGGTTTACATGGATATTCAGCTTCACAGTTTTACTGAAAAAAAAACTATTAGAGTAAAAAACTATTACTTTCAGAACAGTGAGCAAATACAAAGGTATATGCTCACTGTTCTGAAAGGAGAATCCAGGATTATTTTACTATTGCAGATGTCAGTAGCTTACATTTAAATTTGGCTACTATTTCAAAAGCACCTAAGCTGATTTACTGTATTTCATTTCGACTACTCTTTGCATATCAACATTTTTTAAAACAGATGGCAATATGGAGCTGCGGTGGAAAGAAATTTTATTACGTATGCAGAACATGGAAAGAGACATGACAACCGATATTTGCTACAACGGAAGCAAATTTTTGGGAAATCACGGTGAATAATGTTTTTAAAATTTGAAACGTTTATGAAAATATTGAATTCCATTTGTTAAAGAGTTGATCAAGATTACACATTTGCATCCAAAGCAACAAGAAAGTGAGAAAGTGCTTTAAACATCCTTAGAAACAGAATTTTCCCCAAGTCTGATAAAGCTGTGATGCGTTTTGTAATTGATAGACGCCCCAAATAATAAAAACTATAAAATTGTCCTTACTTAACAAAATAGAGAAATTGGCTCGCTACGTTTGAATATAATGTACCTATTAACTTTTCCTGCAGACTAACGTAAGTATAATATACTCTCATATTCGACAGATGTATCAATGACTGAAGCTAAGATTTCAGATAAGTAAGGACTCTGATCAAACTGTCTCATCAACGGCAGAGTAGTAAATGTGATAAATACTTGTAATTCGACCGAGATTTAAATCCCAGTAAAACGGTTGACTGCTTCGTCGTTTTCGCGGTTTTTCTTGTGTGTTACCAAGGATGCCAGGGAGTTTCCTTAAGACAATCCTGCAAGAAGGCATCCGTCCCATAGATAGAAAGCTCCTCCACGCTTTACAATACTCAACAAATCAAACCGCAGTTTGTTTCAATATGCTATTACTGGTAAATATGCTATGAGTGGTAAATGTGCCATTAGTGGTCAGAAAACATAATTTTAACGTCAGGTTATGGAAAACAATATACGAGTCTTATGTCAAATCTACCATATGGTAAAATGTTACCAACATACTTAATTTTTAAGAAAAAAACATACCAAGCAAGGAAATCCTCCCTCCCCGCCAAATATATGTTGTGAATGATTTAAAAAATTGGATAGCTACAAAGACATAGATAAACATTTTATTGAACAGATGTGGCTCAAGATCATCATAAGACACTTAGAGATTTAATTCACGTAGTGGAATTTAATTGGACATATCATACAGCGACATAATTATGATTCTTTTTGTCACAGCTAGCAGTCCTTCCGAAAGGACATACCTTCTGAAAAGATAAAGAAACTTTGCGCTCTAAAATGAGCGTAAATGCGTGTCTACGGCTTAGAAGTCAATTTCAGTGGAATATTCAATTAAAAAGTATTTTTTAAAAAAAGTATAGATCGGACGGAATGTGAATAAGGATGTCGATATAGACAGTTTTAGACAAATGAAATTGTAATAGAAATTATGAAGAAAGCATTAAGCAATGTACCTACTGGTTGGGAGCTACCGTTCAATTTATTAAAAAATGCACTTTTTCTTTTTTAGGGAAAAAGAAATTAAGAGCTACATCTTATAACAAATAGCGTTTTATAATCGAAGAAATATGGTATTTAATAAAGATAATCGCAGTTTTATATATTTCTTTAAAAATTTAGTTATATTTATTAGGGATAAAACTCCTTTTTATACTATATTTAATGACAAATATGAAACTATGAGTACATTGGTAAATTCGGTAGAATGTAATAAGAATGATATTTCATCGTCCAGTGTGAATAGGAATATTAAAAAACAACGGTAATAATATTCAAGAATTTGAATAATATTTTATAAATTCATAAATATAGACTCTTGATAAGCGATATAGCAGCAAGAGTCTACTAGTAGTCTTTAGCAGAGACAACAATAGTGCGTTTTTATCTTGAGAGTTTCAAGTAACGAACACCAAGTAACGAACACAAAATAACGAACGGCAGATTAGATGTGTCTTTCAATCTCATATCATAATTTCTTCTGAATGCAAAAGAAAAATGCTTGTAACAACATTTAATGAAACTTAATTTGTGTATCTGCTATAAAAACAGTGCAGAATAAATACTCACAGAGTTGAACAACAAGATAAAATTTATCAGATGCAGTTTTGGTTGTTTTGTTTTTCTTTTATGATTTACTTTTGCTCATTTACTCGTTTATGAATAATCTTGAAGTTTAATGGCATACTTATAAGAATTTACTCCCATCTATATTTTTACATCTTTATCACGTTATGAAAAATTGTGCCCAAATATTAGACACTAGATGAATTTATTTTCCTAAAGTAGTTCCTTTAAGTAGAAGAGCTCTTCGGGTGATAAAATTAAGATGTCTGACTTTTTTATAATTCATTCTCGCTTCACTGTTTCAACGGCAAGAAAAAAAATAGTTTAAAGATGTTTTTTTTAAATGATTATAAAGATTTCAGATGTTTTTCTAATTTTTTATAATTTCACAATTTGTTTTCAAGAAATATAAATGCATTATGCAAAATTATTGCTCAAAATCTGAAACAAAGATTTTAATTTTGCAAGAATTAGTTTTATGAAATTTGTAGATATATGTATAAGTACGAGTAAGAAATTTATACATTTTCAATGCCTTTCATGAAACGTATTCTATTTATCCTCACATTTTGTATATATAGTTTTTCTGTTGATAGTTGAATAAACTAATTCAATAGTTTAATTTCCTTGCAGACTATACTAAAATGCAGCAAGCTGTATACCATTCTTTTCCATTGCTTCTGTAGCATTATATTCTTTCATAAAAGTTCTATTTTATTTCTATTTTCTGTTAATTTCGCTCTAAAGCAGTAAAATGTGGCAATAAATGCAACTGTTAATTTAGAAATCAAACAATAAAAATCAGCGTTATATTTGCAAATTTTTACTTGAGTACTTTCGATAATTTTTACCGAAACATTATCCTCAGCTGCCAAAGCGCAAAGTCACTCACTTTTTACTCTTTGGCACTTGAGGATGATGCTTCTGTAAAACCATCAAAACTAGCCCTGTGAAAATTTGCAAATATAACGCTTTCTTTTGTTGTTTGACTTCTAGATTAATATTTGTTCTGCGTGTTATTCTATCTTAATTATATTATAAATTGAAATTTTAATTTTATGAATAGCTAAAAGTAATGGGTATGCAAATGCATGACAAAATTTATATTTGCACGTTACTGTGAGAGACCGAAGTTGGAGAATGTCGACAATCCCCGATGAGTATCAACATATACTAAGTTACGTGGGGGAAACACCAAATATTTGGTTATATTCGGACCATCACCGATGTATGCCGACAAGCACAGTTATGCTTTGGTGGATATCGAAGCGACAAGCCGAGAATAATGATGTGTGCCACGACTAAATGCAAGTGAAAAAGAAAAGGTCTCTTGTTTAATTTAGAGTGTTATAACAATTTAAGTTGTCGCAATAAATAAGATTGTATAACGTCAGTCATATAATTAAGCAAGTTATACGCGCTGTTGATGCGGCTCGTTGATGGTTCCTACAAGACATGATTCCATATTGCTAAAACAATCAACTTTATTAACACAACTTATTTATAAAAATGTAGAAGTTACTACACGATACTCCGAAGTTTACAGACCTCATGGTAAAGGCAATGTTGCGTCAGCTGGTGGCGCAGCTATTGGGAAGCAATGTGACGTCCGCTGGCTGAACATAAGACAATCACTAAGTTTATTATTTGTGTTACTTTCTTTTCTCATTTAGAATGTACTCTTACTTTTAAGTTCAGCAGTTTATTAACATGTACTCTTAATAAGGCTTTCTCCTATCTTGACATATATCGTTATATGATTTAAGATCTAAAAACTTAAAAAATATATTTTTATTCAACGTTCACCATTAGTGCTTGGTGAATCTCGATATTTGTCGGTGTGAGTGAGAAATAGGATATTTAGTAAATATTTCGGACATGCAACCAACGACTACGTGAACGTCGTCATTTACCAAAGAATGTGACCAATCTCCAAATTTCGGTCCTGCACGGTAACATATATATTCTGAAACAACTCCGTAGACAAATGTCTGTTATATTTAAACTCTAACATGAACGAAAGTATGTAAGTAATTTGGAGTTGTGTCAGTCGTATGGAAAAACTAGAAGATTAAGCAAGACATGCTGATTTTTGTTATTTGACTTCTAAATTAATATTTGTTCGGCGTGTTATTTTACCTTAAATAAATGAAATTGTTTCAGAAAAATAATTGGTATTGCCACTGAAAAGCTAATAAATCTCATGTTACGTTTCACGTTTCCTCCTTACTCCTTTGCAAAGTGATCAATTAACCAATACAGCTGTAGTCAATTATAAACTCAGATCAGAGCTTCACTCTATTTTATTTGATTAATGACAGATTAAGAATGGATAAAAGTAACGTAATGTTTTCATAAGTCATTGCTTAAGCTTTGAACGTTGATCAGTCTAAGACGTCCAGATAAATAGCGGCAATGAAAGATGTAGTCACCCATTGAACGAAGAAGCTTACGGCACCAAAGGTAGTCCTTTTGTCCTTGAAAAGATAAGGTTAATTCATTCTCTTAATTTTTATCATCTTTATAAGTTTACATTTAATTACATTAAATGTGGCTATAAACCTAATTTACACTAGCTTTTGTTTATTCCTAGAAATTTTATTGGCACTTCCTTCTTAAAGGTGCCACCGCGCTTTGTCGTCGGAATTGGCAAATGAAAATGCCAAATTTATAAGTGGAAATTTGTAATGTCATCAGAAACTTATACAGCCGCCGAGGTAACAAGAAAATACTTTTATCTAACAAAAATATTCAATAGAACCCCAATGATTTGATTTAATATGGGATTACAGCTATTTCTGATAACACCTTATTTCTGAGCGTGAGTGTAACAGGCAATAGTTACTTTCGGCTAGTTTTCCCCCCGGTAGGTAAGAGGTTAGTGAATCTAACTGCCGTACCGAAGGGCCCGGGTTTGAATTCTAGAGAGACATGGATGTAAATTGGCTGTCCCTTCATAGGAGGTAACAGTGGCCGCTTATAAGGTGCTTCCATAATAAAATGATCAATGCTTCTGGCTACTTAGTAGTGGCCAAAACCTAAAATGGCTAATGCCCGCCATTAAAAAAACTTTCAGCTGGTTAAAGGACGAAATAAATTTGTATCGCATTTTTGAGTAAAAGAAGTCAGCTATGTTTTGCATTACAATTAATACACGCTAAATAATTTTCTGCAAAAAAATACATGAGTGAACGTTATCACTTAGTTACTGTAAAGTTAAATACTTTGTTCTAATCTTTCATAGCAATGTTCTTATTTTCAAAGTACGTTCTGTTAATAAAAAACTTTTTAAAATCGTCATTATATTTAATTTCTGTTTATTTCAATAACTAACGTAAGAGATATATTTCTTAATGTGTAGCAAAATTTTACCACAAACGAAATGAGTTGATTAGAAAAGTATGTTCCTTTGCTGGATGTATCAAGTCTGCGTATGTAATTTATCCAGAGGAAATTATTAGGCGGATATTGTATCTACCAACTTTAAAACGCAATACAGAGAATTCAAGTATTTGTAGTAATTTTATGTGGTTACGAAATAGTCGTATACGCAAAGGTATTTCATACAACATATGACACGTACAGAACATACTTCGGTAAACCTTAAAATTAATATTATCTAAATCTTTTCCTTCTGCTTGAATGCACAGCTGGATACGTCTCATCCTATTTGATGGAATATGTATTTCAGCTTGATAGCAATCATGCCTTTGTCAACTTTTCGCGAGAAAAATTGTTCAGTAACTCCCTTCTTCGGGTAATTTCAGAGGGAGTGGTCAGCAGCGGTCAAAACTGGGAAGACGGATGGCTATGTAAATGAGACTAACAAAAATGAGAAGTCAGACAGCTTGAGATTATTAACCAAAGTACAATTGCATTTGTGCTTGTAGCTGCTCCGGTCTTTTGTAAGCAAATTATATCTCCCAGTTGTCTTGGCCGCCAAGGCGATATTTATGGTCGTAGTAACAACTGATCACATGTGTAAGAGCCTATTTGATAGAAAGTGTCCACCACCACAATATGCAGTTGCGTTAGCCAAGGGTTCATGATACTGTAGCTATCTAAGCAGCTAACAAAGCATGCATCACGAGGCAATTCAAATACCGGAAACTCTTTTATAAGACCTATTTTGCGATATCAGTGTGGCATTTAACCTGAATGCAATATTTGTGCAATTATCAACAACTTTAAAGGTGTTTCATTGCGGCTAAGCCAATTTTTTAATATAGCAGGCATATTCGTTTGCATTTGAAACTTAACAGAATAATGAATTTATTGCCAATCTAGAGAAACTAAGCTTCACAACAACAAAAATAACATCTTCTTTTATTGTTGCGAATTAAATTATGCTTACATTGATTTGTGCAATTATCAACAACTTTAAAGGTGTTTCATTGCGGCTAAGCCAATTTTTTAATATAGCAGGCATATTCGTTTGCATTTGAAACTTAACAGAATAATGAATTTATTGCCAATCTAGAGAAACTAAGCTTCACAACAACAAAAATAACATCTTCTTTTATTGTTGCGAATTAAATTATGCTTACTCTATTGTGAAATTATCATTTAAGTTAATAAATTATCCCATATATTAACTCAGCTTAGCGTCCACAACAAATTAAGTCAGTTTCTGCGTCTTCAGTGTCTTTTTGCCGAGTAATACCAAACGTAAACTGTCAGTTTTGTGCATCGAAAAATCTATCTTCTTGCACGCTGGCCGAATTGCTTGTTTTTGCGTAGGAACTCTAATTTTAATTGTATAAATTGTTCTTTGAATTGTTTTAACAGTATTTATGCTTTATATTTTTTTATATTTTTGAATTTTTAATAAACATATTTTGAGGTTTTATGTATTTTTGCCTCTTCGCGAAGTGAAAATTACTTGAATGAGAAATATATCTCTAGTGAAAGTCGAGGAAATGAGTGTTTCGTATTTGCAGTAAATATTGTCTATCTCCGAGACAGAAGAATGTTTACGATTAGCGTAAGCTCATTAGGTAAATGGAGCTGAATAGTCTGTGAAAAGTTGTTTCTTTTTTATTCGCTTAATTTCTTTTATACATCGTTTTAGATTTATTATAGTATTTGAACAGAACATGTGGCAACGATTAGATAATTCTTCAGATGATATAATTTTGGGGCATTCTGAGTTTAAAAAATGAATGAGACGTAATGCTCTTAAGTTAACCTAGCGCCAGAGTATCGCTATTATAAATAAATACAGTGAATTTTAAAGAGTGCATTTATTCTATTGTAGTTTATGCGCTATTGACGAAGTAGATTTAATTCAATTCAATAAATTTAAATAAAGTGCAGGAAAACAGCGTATAATTTAAAATTCCGTACAAGGAAGTCACGTGGTGTATACAGCAACTTTTTATTATTTTGTTACGCATTCTGATTTCAACCAGAAATTCTGCTTGGAACGCTATGAGTACAAAGTTCACGCAGGTAATTCTTCCAATACGTTACTGATCTGTCGGCATTCAATGGATGTTAATTCTGTCGGTAAGGTTTATATGAATAGGAGCGAAGTCACAAATATGATTCTGCTTGGGGTGACCATAAATGAAAGCGCAGATTTTATCAGTGTACTGTGATGCTACGTTTATCTGCCGCTAAATCCCTAGCTATACTTTTTCGGTCAAAAGGATAGTATGTAATTACTTCGTGTTAAAACGAGTTTTCTTAATGTCCGTTTCTGCTGGGTTTCAACAGACCTAATCTTTTTAAGAGTTTGTTCTTAATTTAACAGCGATTTAAGTTAAGATTCGAAACTCCGAATGAAAGAAGAAGCACGAAATTTCAGTTTTTTTAATTCGACTTTTTGCAAGATTCATAACATTCAGATAAATTCCAATGTTCATATTATTGTAAACGACAAATTTGCATTACATTGTAATTTTTATCTATGAAATGGTATCCATGTAAGAAGAAATATAGGGAAATAAATTGTAGAGCTATTAAATTGTGAGCGGAAATAAAAGCAAAATAAAACAGTTCCGTCACTGGGTCTAGATTTGGGCTGTAGACATGCCAATTGCTAACGGGTTATATTGGTCATGAGAACACTTTGCAATATATTAAACAGTTTATTCATCAAGGAAAATTTTATCTTGTGAGGCTTATGTGTATGATGATATAACATTTTATACGGGAAGACTTTTACTGAACCGAATTCCTCCGAAGTAACGTATTAGGATAACATTTTGCAAGAATTACAGATTTCCTCTCTTTTGAAACGGTGTTTTGCGAGTGCTTTTTGCATTTTCTAGCGGCTATCTCTTCTATTTTTCACTGCTATTTTTTTCCCTTTCCTATCTCTTTCCTACTGACTTCAATAGATCTAAAGCTGTATCTTCCCAAATAATATATTTAAAATAAACGCGAGGTGTCATCCGTTATTTTAATTAAGTAACTACTTCCCTTGACAGTTGTTGAAGAGTTGAGAAACCCCTTTGTAAAGCTATGCTTTCCGAATAATAGATTGCTAACTGGAAACGACAATCCTCAGCAGACCATGGAAGGAAAAATAAGAAATCTTCTTAGAATCTACCTGTAATTATAACGACAAAACAATATCTGTCGATAGCTATCTAAATTTCTGACTAATTCTGTTGTTCAGATAATACATAAGTTTCTAATTAAGCTTTAAAGTTCCATATTGAATACAAGTATCCATGTGTAGTTTAAACTGATTTGTATCCTAAACATATAATTTCATCTCGGCGATTAAATTAAACAGTTTATATCTCGACTTCAGTTTTGATATCTACAAAATATTGAGACTGTTAATTATCATTAACGTATATATTTTATTCATAATTTTGGGTATGTTATGCATATCCATAGAGTAAGTTATATAATTTACAACTTTAATGTGATAGAGTGTATTCCTTTTTCACTAAAATTATTTCGAATAATTGATTTCATATTTTAATTTTTATTTTAAATAAAATATTGGGACACTTTTATTTAGCTGTTCTGTGCAATTTATAGAATAGTTTTTACAATTACTGATTGCCGCAAATAATCAAATATTTCTCAGATTTCCTACACAGGTTGAAAAAAAGGTTTCGAAACTGATTTTCCTATTCAGAATTAGATGAATATAACTACCCTGTACGATTTTCTTTTCCAAACTTGAATTTGTCATAGACATACACATTTTACAGCACTTTCTGAAGAATTAAAAACATAAACTTGGCTGATTGGTTAAACTGACTTTAGCACTACAGACGGAGTTCTTTCCTCTTCTTCATCTGAAGACAAATCTCTATCATGTAATTGCTTTTTTAATGTTTAGGACCTCCAGAAATCACGTTTCACTAAGTCCGGGCTATAAGCAATGTGTTCTAATGATGTCAGATCTATTTCACAGAGTTCTGCTGGTATTATAGCAGCTGGTATTATCTCGAAGAAAACAAGTGACAAGTGAATACGATCTTACTTTCCTCATGGTTTTGAATAAGTGCTTTTCCAGAAGTTTTCATAATAGTCACATGGCTCTCCAGTAACTGAGAGGTAACGCGCCTTGACCCATATTCGAAACCTAGTGGACGGGCAGGTTACAAGAAAATTTTTATAGTTTTCACCCTCTGTAACGTTGATATGAACGATTTTGCCTTAAAATGTCTTCCAAGAAGGCTGCCCCCTCCTTAGGGAGATAGCCATTGTGTATGCTGCCTTAATCACCCAACCCAAACCAAATCATAATATTCAAACTTCATTGTCTGCCCTTGCACATCCAATGTTGATATCCCTAATTACACTGAATACTGTTCCAATACTTGTACTGTTGATCGCTTTTGTGTTGCCACCTGAAAGAACCCCTAAAATTGAAATACTAAGCTTGACTAAATATTCCATCGCCATTTTCATTTTAACGTGTAATGTGGTATTTCATGATTCCTTGCTCTTATCATTAGTTTTACGCACAATTCAATCACATTTCTACCATATAATCATAGCTGTGG
This sequence comes from Stegodyphus mimosarum, assembly GCA_000611955.2. NCBI lineage: Eukaryota > Metazoa > Arthropoda > Arachnida > Araneae > Eresidae > Stegodyphus > Stegodyphus mimosarum. Next base: position 986,764 of record KK118226.1, on the reverse strand, counting down.
CTTTCTCATTCGCCACAACAATATGCCTTAGGTACTTTCCGCTCACTGTGGGTTCACCAGTGGCCGAACGGTAAAATCGCTACACACTGTAGTCCGAATCGGTGGTCTAAAGTGTAGCAAACGGGCTGGGTGCATGGACGTTTTTGGGATTTTCTGCATGTGTAATGTGTATACAAGCTAGTTTTCCTTAGAAAGCAATATGTCATCCGTCCCCTCCCTTTTCATAGATAGCCGTTGAGTACCTTGCCGTAAATAGAATAAAACATATAAACCATTCACTCTGGCCAAATACTGAAAACAGTAAATGTCCAACAAAAGGTTCAAAGCATGGAGGTAAGAACTATACTAATTCTTAATTCCGTAGTTCAGATGCATGGAAAAATGACTAAGACCTTCACCTAAGCGTAAGTGCTTGTGAATTAAAATTTCATAATGAATATGTTAAAATGGGCATTTAATGCTAGTTATTAAGGAGAATATTTAAAATTACTATGCGATCAAGCGTATAAACATCGTAAGGTACGTAAAATTACGTAATTATACTTGACGTAAAATTAGTTAATTATCAGTGCTAAGCTTGAAAAATACTTTTCCACTTACTTATTATATTTAAAGCGTGGTCCTTCAAAACTCAGTTAGAAATATTTATTGCATTTGATATTTGATATCAATTTAATCTGATTGTTGAAACATTCCATAGATAAAACAGCATTAATCAGAATCAGTTTTATGCACTTTGCATGCACCAATTAGAGGGATATATGTATTTGAATAGTAAATTTTTATAGAATCATGAAGTTTGTATATAAGTATGAAAAAGTAAATGAAATAAGTCATTTATAACGATGAAATACTAAAATTTGCAATGTTTAAGTCAAAGCTTTGTTCAAATATTTATTATTTCCTATATTAGGTATTCTTTGAATTATCAGATTTGTTTAATGTTCTACCTTGAAACTAGTTTCAAACAGCAATTTTATTTACATTTCTCATTTTCCCATTTTATGATAGGAAAAGAGCAGTAAAAATACCTGGAATGAGATGAAATTCACTCAGGTATTAAATAAACTATTCATTAGTAGTAGATATGAATTTGAAGGAATTTTACCCCTTCCAGATGTTTTCTGAAACAAAACAATGTGAGTTACGGCTTGTTATATTAAGTATTAAATTTTTCGGTTTTCAAAAGGAATAAAGTCAAAATGCTGTGGAACGCTTGTGGCTGTTGAAAATATGACAGTTTTTTTAAAAGTATTGAAAATGAATATTTTTCTAATGGGATTGAGTGAGATGAGAGGATAAATTTCATGAAGAAGAAGAATTTTATTATTTATCACCAAAATGCACTCAAAGACCGTAATTCTAAAATCTAAATGGAGCAATTCAGGGAAGAAAACTCTAGCTACTGAAGCGAGTTTACTTTCTCTCGCTTCGTGAGTTATAAATGGCGTAAAGCACCAAAGAAAAGTTAAATATTTAAAAATATATTTTAAACTTTAAAGCAAAGCAAAGGAACAAAGAAGGCTGGAGTGGTTTTTTATAATAGCTTCTGCTCCTTAGTGTTTTGCGCTTTTGACTGAAATTTAGCAATTTATCATCGTTAGTGAAGTGAGGATGCCTAAATTTTTAATTGAACATTTATACTACTTTTTCCTTTATATGTACTCACTATTTCCCTTGGTAATCGTATCTCTTTTAGAAAAGATTTATTGCATTGAATGTCAGTTGTTTACAACGAAAAATAGGGATAAAAGCCATAAAATTCCAGCTTACAAAAAGCGGAATAAATAAATTAACTGAACATACATTTTTTTAAATAAATTGCGTTTAATTGATTATATTGTGGCATAAAATAAGTATTCTTTTAACTTTCTGAATTCAGAAATTCGAAATATTGAATTGATAATCTCACGTGAATTAGTAGATTAATACATTACACCAGAACATCAAAGTTATTGATGTTTTCTTATTATGAGAATAATAATTAAGTAATTCAATTACATATAGTATTATTAATAATTATATTAACAAAAACATTAGAATTAATTGAATTATTTAATTTAAGCAAAGGATGGTTTGGTTCACTTAATTATGGCAAAACATACGAGGGCTATCTGCCTAACGGAAGAGATGCTTTCGTGGAGGACTTTCTAAGGGAAATTGGCTCGTATACATGTTACACATTGGGAAAATGAAGAAAACACCGTGCAGCTAGCTCGTTTGCCGCGATTCTACTGGACCGAAATACCAGTGTTAAGCGACTTTTCTGCTTGACTGCCGATGGGCCTCTTGGCGTAAGGAATGGAAACCCAACGAAACTGTTAACATTGCATATCTTCATGCGATTTTGCAACTTTAGATATTTCGATCAGCAAAACAGTGAAAGTCAGCGATAAATCAAATCCAAATCACATATTTATTACAATATATTCCAGCTTGCAAATACAGAAAGAAGCACTCTAACGTGTCATTAGCTTAATATCAAACTTACAACCATTACCTAATAACAAAAAGTGTTTTCATTTTCAAAGAACATAATTATATAAACTGAATTTATGTCTTAAGACTAAAAATCTATAAGATAAATTTATATCTTACTTTTGTTCCGATTTGCATAATGCATTCATTTCGAAATATGAATTTTATATGATTGACATCAAATGAATTTCTCTTCATAACATGATAATGGAGAAAGAGGAACACCAGTTTAAATTGCCATCCATAATTTTTGAATTAAGATATTCCTTTGCTCCGCAGCGGAGGATCTGTAGAAAGTTTCGGGAAATGAAAGCATAATTTTAAACTTATTACCCGAACATAAAGTGTGGTTATTTCATGTGATATCCATCTAACAGCAGTTTTCTTGAGGAGAGCATATTAAATGAAATGAGCTCATAAAACCACAGATTTATTCTTTAGAACTTTTAGGCGTACAGCTATAACTCATTAAAGCCAATTACTATGCATTTTCTTGAATGAGATGCAGAAATCTGCAATAATCCTTGAGAGATTAAATTGCAGAAACTATTCAATTAAAATAAATTGCAGCTCATCAAGATCTATTTTAAAATAACATGTTATTTTGGAAGCCTCTAAAAGTGTCTTTACTTTCCCGAAAACTATTAACTGCACATTCTAGTTAATTGAGTCTTGTTTAAAGAACATTTGAATATTAGCTGCGTATTGTTTATGATGCGGTCGTGTGCATCTAATACTCTTTCTTTTAAAATCAAATCCGACATAACTTGAGTAGAACAAATATTTATGTTGCATATTATTTATATTGATATGAATTGGGGTATCCGTATCGGAAGGTATAACCAGTTAATATGTGGCCAGTTAATATCTTTCCCAAAATTCCATTTTTCTGTTTGTGAAAAATGAATAGAGATAAGTTTATTTTAAAATCAGTAGTAGGGCAAGTCTGCACCGTGAATTTCACCTGAAAACTATTAACATCTTTCAAGTTTTACTCGAATATCATCAACTACCAGTTACAAGAAGACATAAAATCGCTAATTCCTGTAAATTAGACTTTTCGTTTCAAAGGCATATTCACTTTTTTCAAAGAAATTAAACCTTAAAAAAATAAATTACGTTGATACATAAAGCTGAAATAATGAAAAATAAAAATGATCGGTGTTTCCCTAGTAATGCAGTGTCATACCTATTAAAAATTAAGGAAATATAAATAATAATGAATTCAGATGCACATGTTATTAGTTATCAATAAAAGCACTGAACTACTGATTAATCACAAAAGCATAAAAATGTCTTGTGCTCCAAAATGAAATCAAAAACTCAGCATCTGTTCAATCAATTATCAGTCAGATCGAAATTAGACCAGTCTTACGTTGTTTTTCTTCCCCAAAAAACTAGTATTTGCATTAATCTGAAGATAATGTCTTAAACACTGGTAGTGAGAAATAATTTAGATAATTCTTTCTGTTACCTGAATATCACTGCTCAAACATTCTGAAATCAAAATTAAAAGAGCATGCATTCTGAAATATTTGAATTATACTTCTTTTCTAATAGAGTCTTTTTAATTTTGAGACTATGCTGAGCTAAAATGTAGCTTTTAGTTTTGAAGCTTCGAGCTGTATGCATTATAAATAAAGGTCAAAAACTCCTTTTACTGCCGGAACTTTTTTTCATATCCTATCTTCTTAATTTCCCTTAGAAAATCTTAGATTACGCTCACACACTTACTTGTTCTCGTATAATATGAACTTCGTCAGTTGATGTACTCTATTATATATCACTCGTTATATTACTGGTATTAAAAGGCAATGCTTAACCTTTTTTTATAATTATTTACTACTTAGTATTTACAGTTCACGTGTAACGATCTGATCTTCACTTCTTATTGCATAGCTGAAGAGCAGTAAATTCTCATATTCATTTTTGGTTCTTATTAGTTCAAACTTTGACCTTCTTTTTTAATACTATGAAATTAGTATAAAGATACCGCCCAACCGGTATAGCGATTAGCGTCGCTGACTGGCGTGCCGAAAGGCTCGGGTTCGAATCTCAGAGAAGGCATGGAGGTTCGTAAATGTACAGTGTTGGTGCGGAATAACGGCACTCCAAATATGCGGCGAGCCGAAAGTCCTCTCGTGTGGTTTTGTGGAAGAGGAGAAAGGTAGGAGACCCTCAGACCCGTCCCTCCCTCGGGTGCTCTCCATCAAAATGTGGGAGGGGAACTGAGCAAACATCGCACTGTCACCTGTAAGGTGCTCAAGGCTGTTGTCAACGACAGGCGTATCTTGTGCTCTCGTTACCGCGAGCAATGTCGTAGACTTGGGCTGATGTGACTGTCAGACAAGTGAGCATAATTTAAGTAACAAATAACAACAGTAATAACATAACAGTGTAAGGATATTTTATAAATTAAATATTTAAGTTAATATTTTGAAATAACTTTGAAATTATGCTCCTTTAAAAAAACCTCAAACGTTCATAATGATAAAATAAATTATGTTATTATATACTCGTTAAGTTGAAATAAGGAAAAACGAAAACTGATCAGACTTCATTTAGTAAAAGTAGAGTCATAGCAATGAAAAATTAAATATGCAAATTATAAAAATACTACATGTTTTATATACGCACAGATTTAGTTGATTGCTTTTAAACTAAAGCAAAGCATGCAAAGACTATTATCCAAAGAGTAGGATGACTTATGAGTAAAAGACAGTTATATTACTGATGTGAAAACTCCCGTGCAACCAACCCTTTCATAAAGACTCGAATCTGTGCTAAAATACACTGCTGGCCATTAATATTGTTACACCAAGAAGGAAAGCAAATAGCAGAATCCTGTTTATTGCACATATACAGGACAATAGGAGAAAGACATTATTAAATTTGCAGTTGTTTAGGAATACACACCGTAGTACGCAGACTTACCACCTCTTGCAGCAATAACTGCTATAATCCGATTGGGCAGATGACAGGTGACGGAGGACGGGGACGCCTGATGTTTAACAGAGGTAAACAGGCATGTGTCCCACGCCCTCCCCTACTTAGAGGCAACAACTCCCTGGAGCCACAAGAGGCCCGCACTGGGAGTTTATTAAGATATCAAAATAAGTTTGATCAAGTGGCCAAACAGAGGCGTCTTAGGTGTACAATGGATACTTGGTAGACCTACTATTTGGCGTTTTAATGGTAAGACATACATGCAGCTTAAGCATACACATTTAAAATATATGACAAATAAACACACATAGAGTAAACACAGTTAAACACACAATCTAGGCTAACTGACTTTGGATAACAAATTCAGGTATTTCGTTCCATGCGGCCTCTATGTCAGAGCTCGCGAGAGATGGTGTTCCAGTCTCTCAGCAACATATGTCTAGATGGTCTTAATCATTGAGAGATCTAGAAAACGTGCTGACCAGGGCAACAGTTGAACACTCTGTATCGAAGAAGTTCAGAGCAGCACGCGCAGCATGCAGTAGTACATTATCTTGTTCAAAGATGGCTTCACACAGGCCTCGAAGATAACGCACAGCCACTAGCCTCAATAATTCAGCAACCTAGATATGGCTATCCAGTTACCGGCTCATTCAGCACCAGTCATCCCATACCAGCACTCTATGTGCTTGTTTCGTGTACCGATGACGAATGTTAGAAAACAACTTACGCATACGCAGAAACGAGATTCATCTGAAAAGACTATATCGAGCCAATCCTGTGTCCAGTGTTGTCGTTCGTTTAACCACTGTAGGCCGACCAATATCTACTGCAGCGTCAAGAGGAGTCATAACTGCGGTCGCCATGCTGATAGCTCGTGGTGCTGGTGACGTCGTCACACGATCTGTGCTCATACTTGTCGTCCTGTTCACGAGCCAGTGTTCTGATTCAGAGATTGACGTGGAACTGTACAGGCTTGACATAGCTATACAATTCCGTAAATCCGAAAAAAGTCTGCTGTCTCGAGTGATAGAGGTTCAGATTTGATAAGATCCTGTATGGTGTTCAGTACGGCCCTCCTGAGCTCATCAATTTCAAATGTGCTTGACAATCATGGAATCTCGACCAACACGAGCAGCAGTACCATGGAACGGTAAACTGCAGTCCGGATAGACTACGATCCAGCTGCGGTTGTATTTCAACGCGAGCTGGAACAAGTTTCTGTTTCTAACATGATGTATAGTGCTCCCTTTACACAAACAAACTACATTCAGATGCGATTTCCAAATGAGACATCAGCTGTGAAGTCCTCTCACACAATGTAGATGGATTTACTTATTACTACTTTGTGGGCATGTTCAGGAAAGCTAATCATTTGCATATATCGACATATAGTGTCTTTCATGTAAATTTCACGTATTTTGCATGACGCTTCATTGTAACAATTTTAATAGTCTGTTGCCTACTTGTGTTCAGCAGTTTAAGCCATTTTACCACTAAATATGCACATAAAAAGTATGGTTAAGGTATTATTACCATTCTTAAGAACCTAACACATACATTAAGTTGCGCTTTAGAAGCATGAAAAACCCAAGACGAATTTCGTCAATTGGCCCAGAAGAAGAGATATAGTAGAACTGTGCGTTTTTTTTCTCGTAGTGTACCTCATTCTTATGAAGTCTTAAATCACAAAAATATAATTTATTGGCAAATCTTAAGCATAAAATAACTTATGGTTTATAATAAATATGTACGTAAATAAAATTTTGGTCTCCTCCACTATAAAGCAAAATGTGCCAAATAATTTTCGACAGAAAAGCATGTGGCGTGTCCCAAAACAAAGTCCGCTATGGTATTAATCGTAACATGGTTCAAATATGTCACAAATCAAATAGATTTGATTTGGTTTATGTGCATTTACGTGGAGATGTCAATATAAAGACAAAACCCATTTGAACGCATATTACCCGGCATTGTTGCTTGATTAATTCGTTTAAAGCAAATATATTCTTATCTTTTATAAATCCTCCCGAAACAAAATTGATTATAGAAAGCTTATAAAGTACGTTATTTTGTTTCAGATGTGTGTTTATTGAAATAACTAACCTCGGAGGTATATTTTGTAATTTTGTCATTTAGTTGCCCTCTAACTTAAAACAAAAATCTCAAAATTTTATGAAATAAGTTATTGTTAGGCAAAATCTGGGTTAAAAGCATATAACTGAAAAAACAAATTAATAAACTGGTAGCCGTTATACTATACAGTAGATGATATAGCGGGAAATTTAATAAAAAGTCAATATTCACAACCCCAACGCATGTATAACTTTATTAACATAAGAAAATTGTTAATGCGATAATTAAAGCGTTGTGTTCTAAATATTAGTCTGATGCACAAGGAAGATATTCTTTTAATGATCGCAAAAATATTTCTCCAGATTAGAAAATACCTGATCTGATCCTTTACAAAGCGAGCATCCATGCTACATCTGAGATTAATAATGTGATTAGGCAGCAATAAAAGGTATTTTGCACTAATACGGAGCAGAATTCCTGAAGTTGTTTAGAACGAAGAAACAATACATTAAATAGCCAATTAAATAAATTGTATTCGGCTATTAGTTTTCTCTGGGATTTTTCATCTGGAAGAAGAATTCAGCAAGGAAAAGTATTAAAAAAAAGGAATCAGATATGACCATCTTAATTTTTAAGATATACTTCAATCCTGTTTTGATTCCAAAAGAAAATGCAAACAAACAGATCTAGATTTCAAATTATTGCATTTGCAAGTTGAATAAACCATTATAAGACTTTATTGTTTCTTAATGTAGTATAGCAGTTATATGTTTACTTATTTATGGACGGAAAGTACAGTAAAAAGGAAACTGCATTGTGTCTTAACATCTTGGCTCGAGCTGTGGTTTGAAAGCAAAAAATCGAATTTTTTCAGTTAAACATCGCTTGGAATAGAATTAAGCATAAATGTATTAATCTTATATTATTTTTTCTTGCTACTTAAGGATGAAATATAGAAAAAATTTTAAATTATTTCAAAATTTAAATAAGTATTCACAGTTGCTTTAATAAATCTGTATTAAAATCTACGATTGACAAGCTCATAGAACGTGAATATGAGAGTTGTTGTTGAAATTTCTTTGTAATGACTATCACTATTGTATATTTTTCTGTACTGGTTATAAATCACTAAAGGTGACTTCCGTAACTAAAGTATTTTAAAAATCTTTCATTATATGACGGTTATTTTTTAAATTATATTTTTAATATTCAAATTAAACTGCATTTGAGTGAAGATGAAATGTTTGCTTTCGAAAACACTTTTGTTTATAACAGCAGTTATACTTTAGTAGCCATGTCTTTCTTATAGCATGATATGCAACTTAGAAGAAATCAATTTATTGATTACATTTTAAATAATTTTCAAAATTCTTTCTCTCTGAAGAGTTTAAACAAATCAACTAATGTAAAATTTAAAGCAAATGATTAATAGCACGGAGCAATTATTAATTACAGAATTCCGAAAATATATCTATAAGTGTATTTCCTTGTTTATTACCTGATAGATGCTTCCGTTTACATTATCTGTTGATTTAATGTTTAAAGTCAAGATATCCGAATCTTCTGGTTTATTTGAAATAATCCAAAGCTATGACTGGTTAACTACTCCCGCTAATTCTAGTTGTTAGGAAACGTACATGTATATTTAGGCAAAGCGTTATATTTGTTTTCCAGTTGATACCAAGTGTTACAATTGTGCATAATTACGTGAGTCCTCTGTTATCTGTCAATAAAAATAATAAGAGAAAGTCATCCAGTTAACTATTAAGCTCCAAATATATCAAGGAAAACACGTCTTGAATTAATACTTATTAATTATAATTGTTCAAAATGTGTTAATTTACAAAATACGAATATAGGAATAACTTAGAAAAGAGACTGTACAATCATTTCATGCATATATATATATATATATATATTTATGTATATTTATATATATATTTAACATTAAATACATATATATATATACATACATACATATATATTTATACATACATTTTCTTAAACTTTCGAAATTATCACAGCCCAATTAACCTGTCTGTGTTTCAAACAGAGTAAAGAAAAATTCGTTTGCATAATATAACGTGTTCTATGTGCCTTTAGACGTATTTGATGATTTGATCTTTTAAAACTTTTTTTAAATTTTTGCTTCATTATGATTCTTACCAATAATTTAATTTTATTGTTAAATAATGGTATTCCAGTACTTACGGATCTTAAGCGCTATATTCAAACCTATAGCTTACATAGTAAAACCCAAAAGCAGCCTAACGGTAAAGTCGCCGAACGCTAGTAGTTCCGAATGGACTCTAATGCTAGCGAACGGGCTGGATGCATGGGCGTTTTCGTGGTTTTCCCCATGTGTAACGTATATACGAGCCGCATTCCTTTAGCAAGTCCTCCCCGGAGGCATCCTTCCCCCTTTAGGGAGATAGCCCTAGTGTGCTTCACTGTAATTTCAATAAAATAAACAAAAAAACTTCTGTAGTAAAAACAAATTTTCATGGCAATATATTGTTTTAAAGCTAAGAGGAAACATTTCAAAATTAAAACTTTAACACGTAGAAATGTTAAAGCTTAAAATGATGCACATTTTAATTTTCGTCTTTATCCATACTCTTTCTTCTTTATGAAAATAAGTAAATTAAAAAGAAAGGAAGATATATCAATCTTAGAGATAATTTTAGATTACAAATGAAGCCCAAGGTACTTTTTTTACTCCAAAAATATCTTTTTAAAATTTTTCTCACTTGCGATCAAAACAAACCTCATGTTTAAACCTTCACACCACTAGTTTTTAAAAAAGATGCTGTTATGTATGACCAACTCTCCATGACCTCAGCGAGAAAGGTTTTAGAAGAGCAGAAATTCTCAATAAAATTTAATTATCAATAAAATTTTATATATCTAAACTTCTAAAAGTAGTCTGCTAATCCAATATATAAAAGGCTCTGTAGACATACAGGAAGCCAAGTGGTAAGCTCTCTTTAAGACGATTCATACTCTTTCAGAAGATTTTGTTTTTTTCAATAGGTGGTCATTTAATATGTTTGCTTATCTTTTTAGAAATAGTGGTCCTTTTCAGTAGTGGTAATAAAAGTAAGGGGTTTTAAGACGGGGCTTAACTGTATAAGATAGTTTCTCCCTCTTTCCTATGTGCCTTCGCGACGTAACTGGAAGCACACTCGGTGCATATCCGCGAGGTCCGGAGTTCGGATCCCGGGGAGAGCACTGCACATTTTTCACATCCCTGTATTGATGTAACTTAATGACTCTATAACTGTAATAGTCTCTTTTCAATTACTGTTATCATTATTTTTATTCTGAAAACGAACTATCACAAATTTAAATAGCAACAGCCAGTTTCGTCCTTAAATTATGATTTTAAATCTCTATACAAGTAATAAAATGTCACGGCATTTATATGTCTGACATTCTTGATTGTTTCGGAGACGTTAGAGAATATCGAAACATTTGCCTCTAACTTTCATTAATAATGAGTTTTTTCTACTTCTTTAGGGGCTCCAGAATCGCCACACGACTGCGTCATAACAAACCACACTTCCCAATCCCTGCTAATAAAATGCGAGTCTGGCTACAATGGAAGTTTACCGCAAATGTTCCACATGGAGATTTATAACTCTGTAGTCGAACACATGGTAGATAACATCACAAAGTTGGACAAGCCGACATTTCTGGTAAGAAATTTGTCACCAGGAACATCCTATGTTCTCGTGATATACGCATCAAATGTCAAAGGTCGAAGTAATTCGGTGGCCTTAGTAACATCTACTCCTTTTCCTGCAGAAAAGAGAACAGGTAATTATCACATATATAAAAATTAAATAATTATTTACTAATCATAATTAGCAGTAGCATTTGAGTAATTTTTCTTAAATATGTTTTTATCAACATTTAAAATGCCTGTGCAATTGTTTTTTATGTCTTGCCATATGATTCATAATTCGAAAAACGAATGAACAATCAAAGTTAGTATTATATATGTTTCTTAAAAGAAGGTCAAAAATAAATATTCTGTAGGATTTTCATAGTAGAATAAAGTATTTATAAAACTTCCAATAATCTAAAACAAAGCACTGGTTTAACATTTACGTATGAAGCGTTTTCAAACCTACATAGCAAACTTAACTTCAAGATTTAAGAATTAAATGCAGAATTTTTTTTCCTTTACATTAAACAAAACGTTTCGTTAATCATTTTAAGCTTAATATAGCAGAAAATGATTTAGTTAAATATGTTATTTAAAGAAACGCTTATTAAAGTTTAAATTAAAATTTTTAGTCAATGACAATTTTATCTTTTCACGTAAATTTGATATATTCTGAAAGAAATTTATCTCAGTCTCTTGTATTTTTTTTATTAAAATATATTTCGACGTTGCGATTATATATGAATGAATGTAATGCATTATTTCTAAACTCAGCTTGAAACGTACGTTACTTTATATACTTTAATCTCAACATCAAAAATTATATATATTTAGACATATTCCATACATTCTGTTTTTAGATAAAACACAATTAAGAAATCATTTCATCTTCTGTAAGCAGTTTTTCTAAATATTTTTTAATAATTTTGGTTGTAGGTTTCTTCATTCCTTTCATTAGTTTATAGCTAATGAAATATATCAGTGGTTGGTGAATGAATGATTTTAAATTTGAATTCCCATTCAAATTGCAAAGTTTTAATCTTGTCTTATGTTAACACTTCAGGAAATCAATTAATATCAAAGAAAGCTGCTAGCAAAAATTTCTTTAAAAGCTTTAATGAGGAAAAATAACATGAACTGAAAGGTTATAATAATTTCACTTTATGATGGAGCTCCGATAACGAATTTACGTGGTTTAATGTTCTTTTTCTGTGTTGATGAATAAGATCGTTTTCATAAAGCCTAACTTTAATTAAGAGGGAAAAATCCGTTAATGTTAGCAATCAGTGTTTAAGTATTATTTTTTAAGGAAGATAAGTCAATTTATATCTAGAATAAAGGCAAAGCGTTTTTAACATATTTTATATTCATCATCATCATTTGTAAGTAATGTTGGGAAAGAGGGGCCTTTATATGTAAAACCTATGCTCATAATAAATCAGTTTGATTTAATACAACAAATAAGGTCATCTATATTAATAAAGTAAAAACGAGAAAATTGCCAATTAACTCGAAGTTTTTTTCTAGTTACTTTTTGTTTCAACAAATTCTACTGAGCTTAAATTTAAGACGCATAAAATTTCTTGCACTGAAATAATTTTTTTGATTAGAAGCTTTACAAAATATATTCAAATTCCGTATTTATAAATCCCAGATAAATAAAACAATAACATCTTACAATGCTTTTGAACTCTTATAAGGAGTATTCACAAAATTTATCAATGATAATGAAATTTATAATTTAATTTAAAAGATAACTTCAGCATTAAAGTAAATTTATATTTACATCAAGAACAAAATCCAATGTATTTGTTTTAGAAGCTAATATAAATATGGTATGACCGTACCTGTATCGATTATGCGTGTACAGAGAAATAGTGAGCTATAACCTAAGATATTCCAAATGAATTTTTTTATAACTGAGGTTCCCAACCTTTTTGTCACTAAGAGCACATTCTGGAATATGTGTTGGACGGCGGGTACGAGTTACTTTTTCAAAGGAAATATATAGTTGGATAGAGTTAATAATATTTCCACATAAAAAAAGACGTCGGTCGCACTTCTCTTTGCTGGTATTTGTGTTGGACGCAATTTCTGTTTCCTTAAAATGAGAAAACTTTCACATAGAATTCTATTGAAAGCTAAAGCAGTTTTATTGTGTTCGCACAGTGGCGGGCACACGTTAAACGGTCGGCGGGCGCCAAAGGTGCCCGACGGCGAAGGGCGTTAGGAACCCCTGCATTAGGAAATCATCGAAGTCTCAGTCATTTATGAAACACATATTGTATGACACACAAACCATTTTTGGTACATCAACATCATTTTTTATTGAAGAACAAGTGACTGCATTTACTCTGGTGATGTTAAACTCTGTGTGGAATAAGTTCAAACTTGAACTTTCACTTAAGGAATCCCCAAAATACTCTTATGAATAGCTAAATTTATTACAATAGATAAATTTAAGTGTGAAAACACAAACAGAAATACAAGAGCATTTATTAAAAACCAAGGGAAAAAAAGATACGATATCATTACAAATGATATCGAAAGACTAAATGTTAGTGGTTCCAAAATGTTACAGTAAATAAGATTGACTTCCTATCTCCGGTACATCTCTAATTAAGCGTACGTTCAGCGTTATGTAATAGAGTTCAGTTTAAGCTTAAAAAACAACCTTCGATTATAAATAAAATTTTGCCGATTTTAAGGGCGACTGATATAAGTCCCTCTTCGTTCAGATTAAAATAGTTTTCTAGAGTACTTTTGTTCTCTTGTATGAAGCAAAGGAAGTACTGTATGAAGCGAAAACTTTCGGGTATAATATTTAAAAGGAAATATCCATTTTTGAATCCGTTCGGATGATATGCAATGCCCTCTCCGAGATTCGAACTAAGGACCTCTCGAATTCCCCCCCCAGTGTGCTTTATAAACTTATGAGGGAGAAAATACTTTATAAACTAAACAATTAAACATTTGCGTAATAACTAGAAGGATGTTTGTGTGATCTATTATTTTATAATAAAGTAAATACCTGTCCTATTATATTATAATTCTAGATGCATGTAATTCACAGATTTCGATTATAGCATCGGTTTTTATTTCCACATATTTCCATATTTTTTAATTACGATAATGTGCGAACATATTTAAATGTACCTATGTCCCTATACATCTTTAAAAATGAATCTTAAAAGCAAAACAAAAGATTTTTTTTAAATATTCATGTTTGTTGTTTTTAAATGCTAGACACAGTACATAATATTACGAAAAAGTTTTAGATTTTAATATTTGCTATAATTAAAATTTATTTCATTTTTCTTTTTCAGCTCAAGACGATCAAATGCAACTAAGTCCTGTTCTTGTTATTTTAATTGGTGTAATAACATTATTCGTCATCTCGGCTGTTATTATTGTCATCATAATTCGGACCCATATTCCGAAAGAAAATCCGAGTAAAGGTAATAAAAAATCCTCATTTTAATTTCATTGAATTTATTACTCTATTAATGTTAAAAATTCTGGATATTTTTCCTTTTATCTAAATATTAGTTTACGGCCACTTCATAAGTTTTGCTTTGTTATCTGTTAAGCCAAATTTTAGCTCCTTGTTTTTTTTTTAAATTTTTAACAATTTTTTGAGCAAACAAAACATTGTGTGAAAAAAACTCTCTACACAGTATTTTGATCTATTTCCATTTAGCAACACGCCAATTAGCAACACGTATTGTACGTCAATAAATTTAAATTCTAGAATAGTAAATCTCAATTTTTTTTGCCTCCTTCCACTCTTTTGTAGAAAATGTCAGAATTTCATTCCATCCCCTCCCTAAGGTTAACACCACATGATTTCAACGAACTTGTAGCCCGTTCATATAGATCAGGGCTCTCAGATTTCACAGCTTCAGAGAAGTAATGCTGTCAGCTTTTTATGGAACTATTTATTTTCAGTTTATGAATATAAAAATATTTTTATTTACGTTGTAACTTTCCATTATGTTAATACAACCGGTTATTTAATTTAGATCTTTACTGTAACTTCTCGATTCCGTTTACCTACCAGAATGCAAATCAGATTTAAGAGTGTTTTTGCATTGTTAGATGGAGCCTGTTTCTGCCTCTCGAGGTCACATTATTAGACTTCGATAGCTCAGATAACACTGTAATCTTTGACTGTGCCTTGTGATTGCCAACATTTAAATTGTTATGCCGGTGAGACGTTTGCGCCAACTTAGGGTTAACAGAATTCTGACCTTCATCTACTAAATTTACCTTTAATTTGAATTTGACTATTATTTTAAGTTATCTCGCCACAAGTAGTTGGCTGAATTTGTTGAGCATGAGGCGTGCATTTTATGTTCAAGGTTCTGATTTTGTAAAAAAGTTATTTTGTAAGAGCCTCAAGTCTTTGTTGTTATCTTCAGACGAGCGATGATTCGCTTCATGTCTGCTAGGAGTTTGGACGCCAGTTTATGCCACCAAACTCTGTAAAGTTTTGTTAATTGTCAGCTTTTTCTATGCTTTTTGTTGTTTAGTTTATAAAACAAAACCTTCAAAATAATTTAAATCTAAATAAATCCACATATAGTTTTTGAGTTTTGGAAAAGAAGGAAGGGAATCATCTCCTAGCAATGGTGAAAGGAGTTCATGGGGCGAAACAGTGCGAGAACTATTGTTTTAGACAGAAATACTTAGGATGGATCTAGCCGTATTCGTTTTAAGCCTTTTGCAGTCTACTAGCTAGGGGTTGAATGAATAACTCTTGAAGCTCTTTGGGATAAATTTCCCCATATCAAAGCCCCAGCTATAGAGAATATGCTCTTACAGTAAGCATCAAGTTAAGATTTTGAACCTTTAACATTGCAAGGGATGTTATTTTAGTTTTAGTTTTCAATTTTGTTCAGTTACCTTATCATTTCTGTTTTCCCTCATTTCTTTATTTCCTGCCAGAAAGATATTTCAGTTCCAAATGCTATACCAAGTAGGGTAGAAAGATACTATTAAAACTGGTGTCTGAGTTACTTCAGACAGAGCGTGTTCTGCCATTCGGCATCCTTGTTTGCCTAATTTAAGCGTGCTGTTTTACGAGCGAGCATATTAATTGCCGGTTTGTCTACATCAGTATTATGGCGTAAGAGATGGCCTAATTATCTCTGTGCAACTTCGGCTAATTATTTAACTTAGTTTTAATTTTAGATTTTTAATTTGAGGCAAAAGTTTTGGCTAAATTATAATCACCAGGAGTGTCGTTTGTGTATTACTTTGTAAATCACCAGGAGTGTCGTTTGTGTATTACTTTGTAAGAAATTTGCTCCCTCCTTCCAGCACGTCTTCGTGGTGTGTGCTTGATTCGTATTCGAGAGGTCTAAGTTCGAGTCCTGGCGAGAGTATTGCTCATTATTCATGATTCCTGCTTCAAAATAACCTAATGACTTTACAGTGGCGCTCGAACTAAAAGATGGTGCACATTAATTCGTCACCACCAGGATTTAGCGACAGGGTCTCCTAATCCGCAGTCGCCGTTTAAAAGGAGGAGTATATATATTTTCTCTCTCCTTCCAGCATGCCTTCGCGGTGTAATGATAGCACACCTGGTGCGTATTCGAGAATTCCAGGTTCCAATCCGGCGAGGGCATTACGCATTATTCATGTTTTTCGCTTCAAAATAACCTACTTATAATAACTAAAACTTCTTGAGTTGAATAAAAGGGTCTTTTTTCCCAATCCCACGTTTTATCATTGATAGAGTTTGAACTTCGCGAATAGTCGATTTTAGATTTCAAGGTATGATACTGAAAGTATTTCAGAAATGCCCAAGCTCTGATTGCTATTAGATGTCTTGCTTTCACTTTTTCGGCTCAAAGGAACAATGTTTCAAATTAACTCCATTAAATCATTAATTGAAATAAACTACTACCTACCTTAAAAATCTAAGAAGAAACTTAAGAAAAATTATATTAATTAATTAAACACTTTGTATGCGGAAACATTATTAACTAAATTGTAACGACCAATTATACCTTTTTTAATCCATTTTGTTCCCCTTTATTTTAAAGAAAAATCATGCTAGAATAAATATCACCTATCATGCGTTTTGCCTGACTTATTTGCTTTCAGGGCAAGGATTTCTGACTTTTTAAAATACTATAATATCATTTTTATTGAAACGGGAACCTGGAAAAACACATTAAACGAATGTAGTTACGTAAATAACCAACGCATCTGCTTTACAAAGAATGATTACTGTTTTTATTTATTCTCCCACTTTACTTTTCCCCCCACACCAAAAGAGTAAGATTAAAGAGGCTAATAACAAGCATAAAAATGAAATAAAAAGTATTCTCCTATCTATTCCAAGAAATGTTTTCTCTCGTGCTTAATGATTTAGCCTCTACATAACTTCTACGTTTTTATTTCATAATTTGCTGCATTTATTTCTGAATGAGATGAATCATTAGTAATTTATAAAATGTTAGTTAGAAAAACGTTATTAACAATCAGAACTAAAATCGTATGGAGCAGAATTTCTTAAGAGGAACAGTGGCTCATTGTTTTAATGAGGCAACTAGTTTGAAAGAGACCTCTAATTTTAAAGCTCGTTTGACACCACATATAAAATGAAGTCTAAGAGAAAAATACGTGCGTTATTCATAAAACAAAAGGGTTTTTTATGTGAATAGCAATTGTATCATTATTTCTCAACTTTGTAGAATTTGAGGTGAATCATTTATTATTAAAGACAATTTTTACAAATGTTTTAACATACTTGTTTTTTAACATTACGTATGAATAAAATAACTTTTTTTTCTTTTCGTAGTTACATTTCTACATTTTACTAAAACTTTTTCAGGTTTTTCCTTTCAAAATATTTTAGGTCTCGGTTTGTATTACATTAATATAATGTAAAACATTACATTAATATTCCCTTTTTTGGTATGAATATTTCATTTTTGTTCAATTTAGTCTTTACATTTTTCGATTTTGTTTTGCTTGAGGTCTATTTTTAATTTTTAATACTTCCTTGATCATTTGTACGTGGATGTAGTAAATATATATATATATGTAATAATAAAAAAAAAGTCTGTAGTGCTGACCAGGAGGAATTTTAACGTCGTAGAAGTGTTGATCCATAACGAATAGGAAATTGGAGGCGAAAGCATATTAAATCTTCAGTTTTTATTTCAGCTTGTTGTGGCCACAATCAACTTGGCACATGAGATGTGCGTATTCCAATAACTCACAT
>KK118226.1:949958-965625 GCA_000611955.2 Stegodyphus mimosarum | reverse complement strand
GAAAGAAAGGCGTAGCGACAAAGAAGCCTTTTTAAAGGAAAAGCGTTAAAGCAAATGAAGAGAAATAATTTGAAAAAATACCAATTTTGAAATTTTGACCAAAAAATACAAATCCTGAAATTTTGACCAAACTAATTACTTATATAATTGCAAAATATTAACTTAGATAATTGTTTAAATAATATTTTAGAGTCCTTTAAAAATTCAGTCCAAACGTTTTTGTAATTTGCAGTCCATATAATTAAATTTCTTCAGAGAAGTTTTTGTAAAGCTTTGAACACAATATATCACAGTTTAAAAACCTTTGCACACATATTGCTGATTTTGAATAATCAAAATAAATTTCAAAATTTTCAGAATACATTTAATTTTCATTCTTATAACTTTTAACATCATAAATTTGATAATAGTATTGCTAAAATTATGGTTTTTCCTATATTGTCTTTCATTTTAACAAACTGAAAGGCCTCGCAATACTTCTAAACAAACATATCCATCATTAGGGCTAGCCTCTTGAGCTAACCAGTGTGTTTTGCACTGGTGGCTCAGGGTGCCTAGGCAGTTACTTGAAAAAGTCTCCGTTACTTACAAAAGGTAACTGGCCTTTGAGAACTGCACTACTACATATATATTTATATATGTCATAATAGCACAATTTTTTAAGCACAGGTGTAAGACTACTGATATTTAAATGCGTAGCAATGTTGTTTAGAGTAGGTATTGTCCATCCATTTTGAAGAAGAAGAAGTAGAGCAGGACTAAATTTCTTTTTAATTTAAATTCACATTTGTGGCTACAATTCACTTGGCACTTCAATCGTCCCTATTTCCAGAATAATTTTGATACTATAGAGATAGAAGCGATCATAGCAGCACATAGATGATTGCAAAAGCGTCTTAACAGGTTGAAAGCGTAATGAAAAGGGAAGGGTGTTGCAGTACTTTAGAGGAAGAAGGGAGGGAGTCGGAAAAGTTTCAGTTCCGAGTTTTGGTTTACAATTATTTGATTGGCAAGAGGTATCTGCATTAAGCTTTACATAAGATCGCAGGATTAATTTGAATGAGGGATTTTAGGCATGTAGCTTTATTTTTAAGACAGAGATAAAAGTTATTAAATTAAATGAAATGAAAAATAAATAAATGAAATAAAAAATTAAAGCGTTTATAGCCAATTAAATTTAAAAGTTTGCTTTCATATTTTTTATCTTACATATATATTCACACACTGGCCAATGAACTAGAAATCCAAGATCAATACTTTATTGGACCACCTTTTGCACGAAAAACTGCTCTAATTCGTTTGGGCATTGAGTCTAGGTGCTTCTGGAGTGCATTTACGTTCAGAGATTACCATGCACTGGCTATGCAGCTTTTTAGATCTTGTAAATTAGATGGAAGAGAAAAGTGCTTGCAGAGGAGTCTTTCCACCATATCTCACACATTTTCTATGGGGTTAGAATCCGGGCTATGCGGTGGCTAGAGAAGGTGTTAAAAGTCATACTGATGTTCAGCGAACCAATTTTGAACCATTATCGCACAATGTATATTTGAACTATCGTCCATGAAGTATCGGTCACCATAAAGATAAAAATGCAGCATTGCAGGGTGCACTTGATCTGCCAGTATATGTAAGGTATCTCATGGCTTTTTGTTTACCCTCGAGGAACACCAGGGCACCACTTAAATGCCAGCAGAACATGCACCATATCATGATACTCCCACCAGAACCTTGCACAGTGCGAGTAAGGCAAGATGAAGTCATGGCTTCATGGGGCTCTTGCCAAATTCGAGGTCTTTCATCAGGGAAAAATAAGGTGTAGCGTGATTCATCCGACCACATTACCCGTTTCTAATAATCAGATGTCGAGTGTCTTCTTTCCGACATCACTGGAAACAAATTCTTGCATGTCGCTCAGAAATGAGTTTTTTTTTCACAGGCATACGACTATGCATACTTGTCCTCCGCAATTCAGTACGGTTCGAGATGAAATCTGTTGGGAAGAGCTTTTGTTGACGATTTGTATCAGCAGAAGCACAGTAGACCCTTTGTTCTGCCTTATAATTCATCGGAGAAGACGCCGATTACTCTCTTGATAAACGTTCTCAAACCACAGTTATGTCTTATAGAGAAGGACTGCAGTTTCTGATTCCAGGTTTTGAAACCTTTGATATAGGGTCTTTTGAGAACCCAGTGAAATTTGCTGTCTTCGAAATCTAGACCCCAGCTAAACAGACACCAACAAAAAGTCTTTTTTTTTAAATACTGAAAGATCTGTTGTTTTTCCCATTTTACGTCATACATCGTGAAAAGCACTCTTACAGTTTACTTATACTAGCATTCTAACCACGTGTAACCCACGTCATAAAAATAATTTGCGTACTCCATCCCTAACACGCATTCAAATGAAAATGTCGAAGGTTTCTAATTCATTGGCCAGTGTGTGTATATGCAAAAATATTTAATTATTTATTTGTAAATTATTTAGAATCTAAAGGAAAAAAATATCTCTCGTGTCTAATATTCATTAAATTTGTAAATTTTTAAGAATATCTTAAATCTTTTGTGAAAATATCAGTGTTATGCATAATTTTGTATCCAATGACTTAAGTTTGAATATAAAAGAGCAGATAAATCAATAAATTTACAGTTTTTCTTAGATGAAATCTATTGTTTCCCAAGGATGTGTCCCCTTCTTGGAAATGTTATTGGAAACTTTATGGATTAACAATATACTTCAGTTGAAATTCTGCTAAATCGTTATATATTTTTAATCCCTTCATATATAACATTTTAGTAAGTAATGTCATCAGGAAGTCAGACTTACTTCACGCAACGAAGCTATTTGTAGGTAAAAAGTGCATCAAAAATATACTATCTCAACTACATTCCAGTATAGCAATAAACTAAATGCTTTCTAAGTTTGATTTATTTTCTGTCTTTGAGTATTTGAATAAAAAATAGAAATTTTCTAGAATATATGAATATATATGAAATTAGAAGTGCGTAAAGAACAAAATTCTTTAATTCGCAATAGCCACATAAGTCTTAATTTGATTATAATTCCTTTTCACTTGCAAACAGTAACATGTTAATAACCGTATCTCTTTAAATGGCGTTATTTCAAAATCAATCTTCGCTACGGGATTTTTATGTAATGATAATGATGATCATACAACTCTTCAACCAATCATAATTGGCAAAATTTGCTGATTCAAACTTAAAGTGGCCAATGAAAATGAAATGGAATGTAACTCTTATAGCATTCATGTATTAATCTACAAATTTTCTTCTCCGTTTCTTTGTGCCATTGGCTTGTTGCCCGCTATTGCTCTTTTTTTTCAAACACATTATAAAAATGTATTTATGAAAAAGCCAATTTATTGATTTTGTATCAAAGATGTTTTATAAAAAATAAAAGAAGTTTCAGCCATCTTTGATTACAATTTTCTCTTTATGAATCGATTTTTAAGGTTCGTAACATTAAATATGATATTATTACATATATATATTCTCTGCCATTGAAAGACAATTCGACATGTTTTAGTTAATTATTGAAATAGTTCCATTACGTTTCATTTCATATTCATTTTTTTCAGATGTTCATTCTTGCTTTGAATAACATATTAGTTTTATTAATTATTTATTCTTATTCTTGATTACGCATCAGAACATCAGAAATCTAATTACCGCTCTTAACTTTACCAGAAAATAATTTTCAATTACAGAAAGTAGTTTTTAATTTCTTGGTGCCATTTGGCCAAACTTTCAGTACGTAAAAAATTTAGAAACTGTGCAGTAGTCTCTTCCGCAATATTAAACAGTAGAATTTTGATTTCCGTGTAGTGGCCGCGGTGTCTTGTTGACTGAGGTTCGCTGTTAATTCATTGCTTTCGGTGTTTTATGCTAACGTTTCTTCGTGGCGACATCTATGGATGGAATAAGAATCGCAATGAGATAAGTTCTTTGAGTTCGGGAACAGAACTTGAGTCCATTTTCTTTGAGCGAAATTATCTTCCGCTATGGCAAAACTGCTCTTCTGCGCTAGATTCAAGAGTTCCGTCTCTTTCAAATTTGTCAGTGTTGAATAGCTCTGCAAACGCCATATACTCTCCCCAGCAATTGTTTGCTACTGAGGAGGAGCGACGTTTTGCTATGTTTTAACCTCTGCGTTTGATATGATTGATCGTTGCGTTGGTGAGGTGTTCAGCTTTGTTCATTGGGTCTACTGAGCACTTGCGGAGCGAATCGCTATAGGTGGCGCAAGTGTCGTAGTTCGTCAGATTTTTCCCGCTGTGGGCGGATTGAGGATGTTCCTCAATGGTGTTCTTGTCACACCCAAAAAAGCACCACTATTGCCGTGTTGACTGAGGTTCGCTGTTGGTCACTGGTTTACGCCGAGGTCTGTTCTTAGTGACATCTGAGGGTCGAATCAGAAGTCCAATGCGAGAAGTCGTTTAGCTTCGTGAACAGAACTTGGGATATGTTTCATGTCAGCGGAATTATCTACCGCTAAGGCAAAAATGCTGTTTTGGGTTATATTCAAGAATTCCTACTCTTTAATTTGGCCAACTCCGCATATGCCATACACGAATTGAATGAAAGGCTCATTTAATGCTGTGTATTCATGGGATATAATAAGGTCCAGCTTCCAGGAAGAAGTTAAAGTAATTCAATTTATTTAACTATATTTACATGTTATTTTATTGTAATTATAACTTACAATTGTTGATTAATCTAACGAAGTATTATATTCATTTTTGGTTATTTTAATGTTCAGATCTCTATCGTTACTTATGACAAAATCTCATTGTTTCTTTATCCTTTTAAAAACAGACAACTTCGTACTGATAAGTCATAAGCCCTAACAACGTTTAGATTACTACAGAGTCTCTTAAAAGATCATTCCCAAACTTAAAATGCTGGTCTGTCATAATATGACAAACAAGATTTACATAGGAGCTTTGGCGAACGGTGACCGCCAAAGGGCAATGTTCACAAACGTAAAAGGAAAAAAAATGTTGGAAGAGGCGTTATTTTTTTAACGAACAAGGTTAAATCGCAGAAAATGTTCAAATTCTTTCATTCGCCACAATGCATGCTTCACAATGTCCGCGCATGGATTCCCGGGCCCATTAAGAATGAGCAGGTGTGTCACAGACGCATGTCGCCGTATCCATGATCCTGTAGAGGCATATACGATGTTTCCTGCAGTCTCGTACACCATGGACTTCATATATCTCAACTGGTAAAAATTCGGTTGTTAGGTCCAGCTATCGCGGTGGCCTTGCGACTGCTCCGCCTTTGCCAATCCAGCGAACAGGATATGTCCTACCGAAGTATTCCCGCATAGTGCTGCTAAAATGTGCAGGATCTCTATCATGCTGAAACCATATGTTTCGAGATGTAGCTGCTTCACCATCAACCACCAGATCTGGCAACACTCTTTCCAAAAAATGCCCATAAGGAACTGAGTTCGTATACCGATTCATCTTTCTTCAGCAACGTCCTCGCCTGAAATGATCATTCTTTCCACTCCCCTATAAGACTGCGAACATTGCCCTCTAGCGGTCGCCGTTCGCATTTTCGGACGCAAATTCCTATGTAAATCTTGGTATCATAGTATGTCAGAGCAGCAGGTTAAGTTTGGAAATGAGCTCTTGTGATACTCTGTTTATCAATGACGATTGAAATCTGTACTATTTGAACTATTTTAGGAGCAGGAATCATTAACAAATTCCAGCAACGTTAGCATTCTATGATGAATTGTAGGTCTTCTGTTCTAAAACATTATTTCACGCGTAGCTGCTGAAATGAGACTCACTTTAAATTGTTGTATACCGTACAACTGCCGTTTGTTGCTGGTTTATTGCAAGTCCCTGAAGAGTTGGACAAAATTAGGGGAAAAAGACAAATGACATAGACATGAGTTAACTTTTTATAGTTTCTCTCAAGATAATCTCCCTTTTTTATTTAGGTTTTCTATGGTTTTGAGAGCTAAATACATCCGAAAATTAGATAGTCCTCCTCTCTCATTAGACACAATGGCATTTGTTATGATATAAGATAATCTTGATGGGAGCAATAACTATGAACTGCTGTGCTCCTGTCTATGTGTTTCACATTTACGAAAGTGTCAACTTCTAAGAAAATATAGAAACATCACGTTTTCGAAAACTGCATGTATAGACTTTTAGAATTTATTGTTCACTTTATATTTTCCATGCATAACAATATATTTCCACGAAGAACTCTCTTTAATGGATGAATTTATTAATATTCCAAAAAGTTATCGAATATTATGCAACTTTCTGACATGTTAATCAGTGTCTGCTTGGAAAGTCTTTAAGCACGGCAATCAAATGAGCTGTGACCACTTTGAGCTCATCAGAATAAGGAGTTTGACCTAAATTGCCAAGTCTATTAAGATTTTAAAGGGTGTAATAACTCTTATTGAAATTAACTTATTATACTTTGCAGAAATCTTGATTTTGAGGAGATTTTTTTTTTCAAATTCTGTAAGTGATTCTACAAAATGTAAGAGGTATTATCGAAACTTCTGTAGTCTTTCTAAACGATATTAACAGTATTCTTCAATACAATTAATTTTACAACTTCTTTAGAAATTATGTGGTTTGAAACTAATTTATCAAAAATTTTGAAAATTTCATCTAGGAATATGAATTTTAAGGAATCAGTTATTTTGAAGATATTTATTATTTTAAGAGCTTTAAAATTTTAAAACCGATTACAAAAAGGGGCTCTTACCGTTTCGAGCTAGTGATTAGAAATTAACTTTAAAACCGTTTACAAAAAGAGTCTCCTAACCGTTCTGAGCTAGTGATTAGTACTGAACATCTAAACTAACACTTTGTTTTTCAACGTTCTTTCATTATTAATTTTATGTATACAGGTGGTTTAAGCATTTATATATTATACTTACAATAAAAATGGCTGAAGTTTGTTCCTTTACATTTAGAAAAGTTAAAAATATGCATGTATGAAATCTCTTAAAGGAAACCTATAATTAATAGCAAGACTTCACTAGTGAAATTTGTAATTTTGCCCAATACTTTTCTTCTAAAGGATCATGAATGTTACAGTCAAATTACTTCATCACTAGAACACCATAGCGTAATTAAGGCGGGAAGTTATGGGCAACATATACGATGTTCCTTGACACAGAAAGCTGGATAAAAGAAATAACTATCGCTAAGTTTCTTTAGATTATTCATTTCACTTTAGACAGACACTTAAACTATTCACTTTAGACAGACACTATGTCTGAAATAATCATGTGATTTTAGTGATTCATTTCTTACCTTAAGCTTCGTTGACAACATAATGTTATCTATGCCGATAGCCATGGCTTTTGCCGTTGACACCCAAAAGTGAAGGCACATGTAATCTTCTGCAGCAAGCATATTTTATAATATTAAATACGAAGATAGATGGAAAATGTATGTTTATATCTAATTCAAAATGCTTTCTGCTATTATCAAACTTTTGGTATTTCTTCAATGCAAGTCAATATACACACAGTTTCATATCCCTAGTTATTATCTAAATCATTGCTAAAAAGGCTTAAAGATATAGTAAATACTTTGAGAATTCAAAAAATGCTTCAAGATATAGGGACGATTATCTGATTCTACACAAATTCTGCAAAAATGTACAGTGCCCTCTCCAGGACACGAGCCTGGATCTCCCGAATACACGCTGAGTGTGCTCCCGTTACACCGCCAATACACCCTGGAAGTAGAGAGGAAATGTTTTACATACTCCCCTTTTAAGGTATGACTAGGAATTAGAGAACCCAATCTCCAAATCCTGGTGGTGACAAATTATTTTCCACCAGCTTTTAGTTCGGACGCCACTGTAGAGTCATTACGATATTTTGATGCAAAAAACATGAAAAATGAGTAACTCCCTCCTCGAGACTTGAACCTGGATCTCTCGAATACGCGTTGAGTGTACTACCGATTCATCACGAAGGCACGCTGTAAGGAGGGAGAAAATACCTTACATACTTCCCTTTTTAAAGGACGACTGGAAATTAGGGGACTCAATCGCAAAATCCTGGTGGTGACGAATTATTGCCCACCTCCTTTTAGTTCGGACTCCACTTCAGAGTCATTAAGTTATTTTGAAACTGGAGATATGAAAAATGAGCATTGCCCTCGCTGGGACTCGAACATGGACCTCTTGAATACGCGCCCATTGTGCGAACTTTACACAAAAGGCTTGCTGGAGGAGGGAGAAAGTACCTTATGAGTTTATGCACACTCATTTACCATTATAATGTAATTCTTATAATTTAATTATCTTATGTGGCTGATTGCCTAGATTTTTCACATGTGCTTCATTGTGTTTAATACACATACACTCACGTTTGTGAAAATTGCAACACCAAGAAGGAATCGTCATAATTGAATGCAATTTAATACACAGTTGAGTGGTAGTGGTACAAATAAATGATTAAATGTTCAAAGCAAACAAACAAGAACAAGAGATCAGAATCAGTATTTTGTGTGGCCACCACGCGCCGCAATAAGTGCTGCTACACGACGTGGCATGGAGTCAAACAAAGTTTGAATGTCTGACTGAGGAAGAGCATTCCATATCGTTTGTACGCGTACCCAAAGTTCGTCTGCAGACGCAACAGGACGAGGATCACGAGCAAGACGCCGACGAATGACATCCCACACATGTTCAATTGGCGACATATCCGGGGAACACGCAGGCCAAGGAAGAAGCTGTACCTGCTGCGCTGCAAAGAAGGATTTAACAATCCGAGCAGTATGAGGGCGGGCATTGTCCTGTTGAAATACAGCGCCTGGCAAGCTTTGAAGGAAGGGAACAGCTTCGGGCTGTAGAACTTCACGGATATACCGGTTGCTGTTCAGATTGCCCACAATTCGTAGCAATTGAGATCGTCTATGATATGCTATGGCGCCCCAGACCATAACTCCGGGTGTTCGTCCACTGTGGCGTTCGATAATGCACTCCGGAAGGTGGCGTTCACCGGCATAGCGTCTGACACGAATGCGGCCATCATGGTACCACAAATTAAAGCGGGATTCGTCAGAAAACACGACATGCTGCCAATCAGCACGCCAGTCTCTATGCTGATTGGCCCATTGTAGCCGCAGGCGGCGATGGTCGTGCGTTAGGGGGATCCTGTATAAAGGAGTCCGTGCGCGCAGTCCACACTGCAGCAGACGTCTACGAATTGATGAAGCACACAATGAAACACCTGTAGCTATTGACCACAGTGCTGCCAATTGTCTAGAGGAAGCTGTACGGTCCGTCCGCGCCATGCGGACCAGGTGTCTATCATCGCGAGCTGACGTCACATTTCGGGGTCCACTCCCGGATTTCCGAGTTGTCCGACACTCGTCCGTCCACTGCTTCCAAACGCGCATCACTGTGCTGCTGTTACGCTGCACACGAGAGGCTACTGCACGATACGACAATCCAGCTTCACGAAGGCCGATGATTCTCCCTCGTTCAAACTCTGTAAGTTGTTCAAATCTCGCTCTCTTTCGTCGACGAGGCATAAGTACAGATTGAGTTAACGTTTACCACTAGCAGATAACCACCGATAACCATACACGCCTCGCTACAGCCGTCTATTTATTCGGATCCATCAGCCGTTCAGAGGGCGCTGCTCAGCATACGCATGCGCTACGGATTTGCAATTCTAATCATTTGCATATCATGCGCTACTTTGCATTTCCTGAAAATTTCAGCTCACTCGCGTAAGTCCTTCATGGTGTTGCAATTTTCACAAACGTGAGTGTATATATGTTCCAAACCATTCTGCGACATACCTTTTAACATTTCAAATATGTCCGAACTGAAGATCTATCAGCCTACATGCTTCCGTTAGACAGCTGGACATGCATGACACATAGCTACTTGAAGTAACTTCAACGCTTTCATGACTTTTACCCAGGGTTCCCCAACCTTTTTGTCCCTAAGAGTACATTCTAGAATATCTGTTTGACGGCGGGCACCATTTACTTTTTCAAGGTGAATTTATAGTTGTATAGAACTAAGAATACATGCATATGAAAAGGAGATCGGTCTCATTTCGCTTTGTGCTGGTATATATGTTGGACGCAATTTCTATTTCATTAAAAAGAAAAAACTTTCACATAGAATTTTATTGAGAACTAAAGCTGATATATAACTAAAGCTGATTACTAAAGCTTGAGATAAAGTAGGCATATTTGAGCTTACTGTATGTTTCGTTGTGTTACCTTACTAAAGTAGTTTAAATCTTTGCATTAACTAACACAATTACTTATAATTATATAACCCAATTTAAAAATTCAAAACAAATGAACTATACAACCAATAGTGAATTTTATTATACTGAAATGCAGGTAAAATCATAAATAGTTTTTTGCATATGAATTTACAAATACTGAGTATATCCATCTTTGTTGATGCGGTAGATATCTACGCAATATTCCATTCAGTCCTACTAGTGCCAGTATATCTTGACATCCTGGTGCCAGTGCATCTTGCTTGAGGATTAGTGAAGACTGAAGACACAGTACTTTTAACACCTCCACAAATCATGTGGAATTAAGACCGAAGACCCCTGTCAACCCCACTTTAGAAAAATCATCTCCTTGTCTGGCTATCTTCTTCTCTTTAATAACAAAATTCAATTGTGATACATTCTGACATGGTTTCTATCTTGAGGCAGATGTTGTCTGAGTTGCTGCTGAAAATGGTTCCTGTTTCAGCGATTCAGCGAATTGTTCTGAAGAAAGATGTAATCGAAGCAGTCGGGATTAAAGTGTGACTACTTTCCAATATGTCTAAGTAAGTCCTGCCACTGAGTGATAGATACTTATCTCGGTGCGAAAGCTGGAAACGTTTAATTGCTGAATGAAATACGTAAAAAAGTTTATCTTTATTTCAATGTAATAAAGCTTAATGTCACTGGCTTTAATTTTTAAAATGAAACAAATAATCATTCATTCAGGTTGCGTTTTCGCTATTTATTACAAAATGTTACACAATGAAATGACATTGATTAAGAGAACTGCACCACTAGTCGAACTAAAGAAAATTTTGCGAGCGCTCGTGTTAAACTTATAAACTGGGTTACTATTTTTGGCATTACATCGATTTAGAAGAAAGTTTCCATCCTTTGTGTCACCCCTTCAGCTTAGAGCTGTATGTCTTGTAACAGAAAAATCAAACCCAGCTCTCATCTCAAATGTTCAGCATTTTTTATCGCTTTTCAAACTCCATACCTGAAACAGAATTACAACCGGTGCGAACTCAAGGCAGTGTTCTATTTCGATTTGGTTCAGCCCCATCGAACGATCGACGCTACTCTTCGCATCTGTTCTGCGTTGAAAGTTCCGATAAAATTATTCTTTTCTTAAGAATGTCAAACTCTCTCCGATTTCCCAGTTAGATTCTTTTTTTAGAAAAGGTCGATTCAGAAATGTACTGCGGCTTAAAACTAACAAATGAGCTTACACAAAAAGTTAAACAATAAAAATCTTTCTGAAGGAAATACAGTTCAGAATTTTGTATCTAAGAATTTGACATCATTACGGGTATTAATGTAACTAATTTGCTTTTTAAGAAAGATATAATTAAAATTATTTACAGCGTAAAACTGCAAAATTAAGATTTTTAAAACTTTTTTTATCTTTCAGACGCAGCTGCTTCTGAATGCTCAAATGAGTAAGTCCATTTAAAATATTTTCTGTTACAAAATATGTATGCATATATATGTTACAAAATATATATACAGAGAGAGAGAGGGAGTTCTTTTTATTTTTTTTTCTAATTTTTTAATTGATTATTTTAATTTTTATGGAGGAAGCTATTTAAATATTAAATATTTAAACAAAAGACGAAAAAACTTTAAAAAAGTTAATGTATTAAGACTCTGAATTTATGCACCATGCATTTACGAATTTATAACTCTATGCAATAATACAGGTGCAATATATAAATGCCGAAATGTTTATTAATGTTTTGTATTATAAAAATTTTCTTTTCCGTTTGCTTTTTAGTGCCATCATGTCATTTTTACTTCAGAGAGTACTGTCGTAAATGCATAGTCATAAAATAGGAAGTGTTCAGCACATAAATAATAACAAACGTTATTTTTGTGGAAAAAGAATTTAGTTGCTGAAATTTCAATATGTAGAGCGATAATTTACCTATTAATTTTACCTGCGCGTATTTACTTTAATCTTTGACAGACTTATTAAGATAACTTTATATAAGTATATTATTAAGCTTTTAGTTTATATTGCTCATTGTAGAAACCTGTACGTAAATTAGTAATATATGTTTAAAGGTTCTTCTCAAAGTTCCCGTGAAACGTTTTGTCCAAATATTATACACAGAACTTCAGACTGAAATACGTCAATTTATTTCGAATAGTTAAGAATCAGATTTTACAAATCATTATTGGAATATTACAAGATCATTGTAATGAATGTTTAGATTTTAAAACTCAGCTATAATTGCATCAAAATGATGCCACTAAACACATAAAAACGATTCAACCATTAAAATGCTAAAAAGTGCATAAAATATATTCTCTACGTAAGTAGGTTTGGGTTATGCGCTTTTTGTTCTCGCTAAGTTACAAGCCACTGTTTGCAACTTCCTGTCATATCTGCTGAACTATCAATACAAATGCTGTGACATTATTATAATTAAATATTTTCCAGTTCTCATTAATTACCAGTTTACAATATAATTAATTCTCCTTCATATAAAGTACTCTCTAACTAATTACCGAGTTAATTAAGTACCGTTTTAAATAATTATCACGTTAACGCGGACCGCAAGTCTTATATAAGAACCAGTTTTGGGGATAAGTAAAAGGAATATACTCATAACAATTTTTAAAGTAACTCTGGAATAAATAACATTTGTATCTGCAGAAATACAATACCTTTTTAAAACCAGTTTACAAAAGATATGTCCAATTATGACTAAAATATAATATGAACTACAACTGTAGTTGATATTTTAAGAATAAGTACTCTAGTTGTTTCAGGAATTAAATTCTTAGAGCTTGATTCTTAAAACTTTTACCTTCACTAGCATTTTAAGGTAATATTTTATGATAGATTTCTGATTAGAAGCACAAATTTAAACCTGTTGACCAACAGCAATGAAAAAAGGAAAATAGAGTTACTAGTTTTAGATCTTGTAATTATGTGTACCTGTTCTTTTAGAAAACCATGAACCACTCTTAATAACTTGAGGAAAACAGGATTTTTATAATATACAGATCGGTCCGCTGAAAACATAGCTGCAAAAACATTACGGACGAAAACGTGGCGTAGAAAACAACGCAAGCCGAAAACGTTGTGGTACAAAACATCGTGGGAGAAAGAAAAAAGCAAAAGAAAATAATTGCAGTTCTAAAACATAGTAGTACAAAATATCGTCGGCAAAAATAAAACGGTTCAATAACTTCGCAGTATAAAACGTCGTCGAAAATATCGTGGTAAAAAATAAAGCTTCTACAAATCATCGCAGAACGATAGCATCGCAGGCATGCGTTTTTCAGGCTTCAGAAGTTGTAAATACATATTCGGATAATGATTTGTGAGCGCAAGAAGGAAAGAGGAATATATTTATTTTTTATAATTAATAATTTTTAACTAAATAGTACATTTTTGCTGAAAAAATAGAGAAGAAATCCTGAGTATTTAAAAACTGAATATGAGAAGAAAATTAACGTAACATACAGCACTTAACACTGTTTTCGGTTTGCATTGTATATACTCTTCTGATTGAGAACGAAGATTAGTGATAGTGCGTCTACAAATTTCTCTAGAGAACAATTGTATTTGCGCCTCGATATTTGCATTTGATTGGTTTGTGTCAGCTGGATTATTCTCGTAGATCTTACTTTTAAGGTAACCCACACGAAATAATCAACAGGCGCTATGTTGGGGCTCTTTGGGGGTAAGTTAATATTGCGTCTTCCTGAAATCTCTTTATTGGGAAATAATTGTTGAACAACTTCGATTGCTAGACTTGATGCATGGCATGTGGCACCATCTTGCTGAAACCAAGTTTCTAAGTTAAAGCCTTGAAATTGTTGCAGATATGGTCCAAAAAAATCTCGCAACACATCATAATATTGCTGTATCGTATTAACGTTATCATATTAAAGGTAAGTGCTGATTCATTTTTATGCTAACGTCCGATGATGCTATTAGAAAACATAGTAGCCTTTACAACCACCTTGGGGCTGTGCAGTGGACATTCGTGCTTTTAGGGAGGATTGTTATCAGACCAATACCTGCAATTTAGCTTATTTACATGGCCGTTAAAATGAAAATTAGCCTCATCGCTAAATAAAATGTTATCGATATCATTAACTACTTCATCATGTCATTGACAAAACCAAATAGTACAATGTAATCTATCGTTTTTTAATTCTTGCACTCCTGTATTTGTTTTTGTATACGGTGTCTCAATCAGCCTATGAAGAGTGTTCCGTAGAAGCTCTACTTTCACCATTTTCATAACAGAGTTCACCCAATCTCTCACTCTTCGTTCTTCACTGGGATGCTGAAATATGTCCCGCGAAAATTACGTGAAGAAACAAGATGTTATAAAACCTTTGACATCATTTCCTAAAGTGTCTCGACGAGTAGTGTTCGAACGAAATCCTCATTGCCAACTGCAAAATGCATTCATGATTATTTGGGATTGTGAGCCCTATAACACCATGATCAAATGTAAAATGATTTAAGTAAAAAGGAGGAAGATTTTCAGGTAATCTCTGCTTAACATACTTTGAATAAATAACATACTGTTAATTTGGAATAAAACAACCACGAAATATAGGGAACGCTAGGCATGAAATTCATGGAATGTTTTAGCAATTCTTAATGTAATCTATACAGATTAGAATTGACCATCTACACTTAACTAAATTCACAACAAATATTATTTTAATGTAATCACTTTAACTGATTATTTAGCTAGTAGCAGCATTTTTAAGAATTCAAGAATCGTATAGAAGGCCTACTTTTTAAGTTAATGTTTTCAACTAATTCAATTTCATTTATACTCTAATGTTAACCAAAAATTAAATTCAAGATGGGGGGAATTGATTTGTAATTAAAATGAAGAAAGTTTTTGTAGAGCGTAAGTGAAACAACTGTTATGCTAATAATTTTTTTTTTCAATTTATCCAGGGCTAAAATTTGTAACCAGATTTATCAAAGCTTTTTATAATCAATTCCATTTATTTTAAATTTACTAAAACGTCTTATTGATTTTCATTCGCATAAATGGGGGACTAAAATTCATCCCAGACAATAAATAAAACATATTCCTGGTCGATCATCTCATGTTAAACGGAAAGAAGTGAGTAGTTTTTCATAATTTTTTTTTTCATTTAAGACAAATAAGAGGGAAGATAGATTTAAACGTTTAATCAGCTTGAAATTTTTATTGAGGCACCATGTTTTACGAAATGGTTTTTAAATTTGAGGAAAGTAAACAAAGGCAAAAGGCGAGGTTCATTGCATCTTTCAGATATTTTTTTCAATAAACTAAACTGAAGCGTTTTACTACAAGCGTTTATTTGCTTCCGTGCACTAAAAATTAATAGTTTGTGTTTTAAGGAAGTATTAAAGTAGGGTAA
>KK118226.1:885980-949929 GCA_000611955.2 Stegodyphus mimosarum | reverse complement strand
AGTTTAAAAGAAATATCGTATATTCATAAAATTTTTAGGCATCTTAGTTTTTAGCTGAAGTGAAAATATTTATTTTATTAAACCACTTTTACCAGTTTTAGAATCCAGAAGATCGTAATTTTTTGCACTTTATTTTTTCATTATTACTTTGATATTATCATAATGAATTTCATTTTTTAAATTCCTGCTTTACATATTTGTAGTTAAAAAAATTTGATTTTTTCTCAAACATTTACAGCAAAATTCGTATTCGCAGAAGTTTAACAAAAACTAAGTTGTGGCTAATCTCACTTGTCCTAATTGGAATAGTCCACGAATTTTAGCGTGGTAAGGAGTACAAGACTGGGCCTGACCTTGAGCACCATATAGATAACAATCTAACTTTGGACAGTTCTGCTTCAATTTTGTGAGAATAATGATCCCTATCGAAAGGAATCCGAGGGTCTCACACCTCTCTTTCTTTTCTCCTGTCATCAAACCAGTCGAGAACACTTTCGACTCGTCATGCATTTTGAGTGCTTCCATGCCGCACAGACAACTACCTTATATTAGAAACGAAGAAGAGGAAAACGTGTGTCGTGGACGCATTCAGTTGATCAGTATTCATTAATATTAGATATTTGTTAATATTGTTATAGAATTTTGTACATAGATAGATGATTTTAGTGCAATTATATGTGAAATTGTTGTATTTTTCTGTGTAATGTAACGCGAAAGGTCTAAAGAGATAAGCTATGCCAGGAAAAGTAAGAATATAGGGCCAAGTCTATTTAACATTGAGTAACATTGAGGGATTAATTTGGTGAGATATTAGCAAGCTGGCAACGGTTTTGGCAACTAATATTTTTTCCCCAAAAGTCGCCAAACTTGGCGTCATTTTGTTCCCGTACGTGCCCTAGCGTAATAGATATTTTAATTGAATAAATGTAATTGATCACTATATTAGTTACAACCTTAATTCTGTAGAAACATTAGGTTATTTCGAAGCAGGAAAGATGAAAAACGAGCACCGCCCTCGCCGTGACTCAAACCACGGACCTCTCGAATACGCAGCCAGCGTACTAACCACTACACCATGAAGGCATGAGAAGAAGGCGGGAGAAATACCTTATAATTCGACTCTCTTATTGCTTTTCAGTAATTTCGAAAAGGAGGAAATACAGATATATCTTGGTGGCAGGGTTAAAAGTATATAAAGCCGCAGACAGCATCTGCTTTCAGTTTTTCTGCTTTTCTTGTTGTTGCGACTTGTTCGTTGTGCGCGAATTCGGAGTATAGCGTAATAGATAGACGCTCTTTAGACGCTTTTTAGACGCTCTTTGCATTGCATTGTGTTTAACATTCTTAAAGTATAACTATTGATTGTAACATGTAACACTGGGAACAACACCTTCACGAATATTTCTCGGGGAATTTTCAGAGCTTTGAAGTGTTTCTTTTGATAAAGTAAATGTTATCAATCTATCATCGGAGCTGTGTGCATTCAATCTGTTGCGAACCAGTACACACACAACAATATATAGCACTGCTTATACTGAAAAATTGTGGGTAGTGAAGTTTTTGACTATTGATATTGATTAAATTTCTTAATTTTATTGCAGATTTTTGCTCAAAGTTTGAGTTATGTTGTAAAATAAATCAGTAAAATAAATGGTTTACCTTCTTTTAATCGTTCATTCATTTTTCAATTTCATTTTAATATTCGTTAAGTCTTAGTGATAAATTTAAAAATTTATGCACTATTTTAACATTGGATTTGTTCTCTAATTTTTAATTCTCCCATTATCTTTCCCATGCAGTTCATACCACAGCGAGTTACACACATTCGCTTATTCAAATCGTTAGAGAATCGGGGCCTACTAATACATTTACAAGCATCAATGTCTTCTCCGAGATTCGAATCTGGATCCTTCGGTACGGAAGTGAACGTTATTAAGGACTGTGCTGCCTGCTCAATAGCAAAAGCTATATTTTATTGCAGGTATAGTTACTGTAATACATTAAATGGCAAAACAGACAAAAGTCCATTTGTTTAATTTTTATTGGCTGGTTTGTTATTTGTTGTTTAATTAAGAAGAGATCATGAAATTTAAAAACAGGAAAAGAGAGAGAGAGGGAGGGAAGCAAAGAGCAGCATATTCGCATGTAATTTAAGCTTCTCTTATCAGAACTTTGTCGAATATAAACACTACGTCATCTTTTAAAAGCTTTTATTTAACTCACTCTTGGTGTTTACCTCTATAATCGGAAAATTGTTGTCCATTTTTAAATTACTCCCTGATACTTTTAATTCAGTGTTTAAAATACTTTTCGCACATATGTTCGTCTAACGAACGAACTAACGAACGAACTGTTGCGCCATCGGACAAAGCAGGTAAAAAAAATTTTAAATACAATTAATATGAGATTTTACGACAGTTGTGAGTTTTTTGGAAAATTCAGGGAATTTTTTCGGCCATTCGATATAACTAAATTATTGGAAACAAAAAGAGTGATTATTCACAATATACTAATAATTGTTCAGTTAAATAACTTGATTGATAACGTGTCACTGAGATTAAGAAGATGAAAATAAAAATGTTTTTATAAAATTTGTTTTTATTTTAATGATAATGTAAAAGTCAAAAAATAATTTATCTACAGTTCAAGGGAACAAGATTCTGCGTAATTATTTTTACAAAATTCATCTATAATTTTACATCACAAATAATAAAAGTGTAGACGACTAAACAACGAAATCTAATAATCGAACTATAATGTCAAAAATATAACCTGTTAATTTTACAGTTTATGAAGTATGCTGTTATTTATCAAGATATAACATTGTACATAACGCCGAAGGGGTTTAAAATCGACATTTCGGCGATTTTCTCGCTTTTATGATTAAAAAGACATCATTAACTCCACAAGCTAACAAAAGAATCATTTAATTTGATGTACTTGATCTTTTAACAGCCTTTTTTTCACATAGTTTTGGGTGCTTTTGCAGAATTCTAATTATTTAAAGATCTTCTTACTATTGTTGCCAGAAAATCTGTCGTAGGCAATGGACGTTCTCAGGAGAGATATTCGGTAGTATTTCTTTATGGAATTTATTTACTCAATAGTATCCGGTTTAGAAACAAGCTTTTTTCGTTAAATTCTCTCCATTTAATTCTGAGAGTCTTAGCGTAAGTGTTTCTGTAAAGATTATAAGATATTTTTCCATCCTTTCCACTTGCCTTTGTGTTGTAACTGGAAGCACTGTCGAGGCATATTCGAGAGGTCCAAAGTTCGAGTCCCGGCGAGGGCATTGCACATTTTTCACAGCTTCAGATCGAAAAAAAAAGAAACTAATGACTCTGCAAGGCTGTTAAATCTATAAATACCTTACTTCTTAAAACAGATATTTTTCGTAAATTTCCAGATAGCAAAAAAACAGTTAGCCGGAGGTAAAGGCTGTCTGAAATTAATAGAATATTCCTGTGATAATTATCACAACTTATGTAAGGAATAAAGGCATTATCATCCTGAATCTTTCAATGAACCTTTCGGAAAAGAGATTAAGAGCGTCTAATTTTAAAGATTTTCAAGACGCTGTGCTGTTATGAAGTTAATCGTTTTGTTGGGGCCCATGTCACAAGAAATGGAAATGGATAAAATTCCTGACAAATCTACAGTTTAACAGAAAACTTATAGCTTTCTGCCGGAGAAAAGTAACTAACCTAATAAAGACCGAAAACAATATCTTGTGAAAGATGCGATAGCGTTTATTAGTGGTTCTGATGTTTTTAACCTGTGATAAAAGTGATTTATTTTATCGTGACCTTACCCATAAATTGCTTCAGCTTTCAAAACGTACAGCGGCCAAAAGCATTGTAAAGAAAGGTTAACTATTATGCTCTGTTCTAATATAACAAGTTTTTGCCAGCGAATTGCGAGGTGAATTCGATAACCAGCTTGCTATTTGAGAAATGATATTTAAATTTAAGATACTCTGAGATTCATAAAGCTTTGTTCATTTACGATTTTAGTCAACTGCGTTACTCACAAGGTTAGGGAGGAATACCTTCCGTCTATTACATTTATACTTTTTACCTTAAACTTAAGGTCAGCATTCCACTTCTTAGAGTAGGGTTAGTTAGGTTATTTGATTACAGAAAATCCAGAGTGGATATCGTCTAAGTGAAGATGCCTATGTGGAGGATTTTTAAGACAGCCTGGCTGTTGCTTATATTACTCATAAAAAAACCACGAAAAGAATCTGTTGTCTTCGCCTGGTACAAGCGCAGCAGTAGTTATTCAAACTATCCGTTTGTTTATTTATTCGAACTATCGGTATTCAGAAGTTTTAATCTTTTGGCCGGTGATGGGGGCTAAAGACTACGGAGTTATAAAAAACCTAAAAGTGATTTATCCGAAGTGTCTTATTCAGAAATTCATTCACAATCATTTTACACAGAAATTTATGCTTTTCAGGCAAGCGGAATGTTTGATGCAGTGTGGAAATTGGGAAAGTGATTATTTCGAAGATATGTTCAGTGATACTGGATTTGCATATAATGATACTGCAGAACGAAATGCCGTCAAAAGTGAGGAGAAGATTGATCTTTTAAGTGTTGATATAAGTAATGAAGCGTGGGATGAGTTTAATGTAATTGATTAAAAATTTTGCAACGTTCAAATATTTTTAAAATTACATTTTAGAAATCAGAAAATATAATTTTAATTCTCCAGGTTTACTTTATACAAAGAATATTTTCTCCAATATTTGTTTCAAAATTTGTTTTATAATGCAACGACGATAAATACATGCTGTATCAAAATTTTCCTTTTAG
Source organism: Stegodyphus mimosarum (assembly GCA_000611955.2). NCBI lineage: Eukaryota > Metazoa > Arthropoda > Arachnida > Araneae > Eresidae > Stegodyphus > Stegodyphus mimosarum. Next base: position 945,112 of record KK118226.1, on the reverse strand, counting down.
CTGTTTTTCTGCATTGGTTTCAGCTACAACTGTTATAAAAAAAAGCTCGAAAAAAATCTTACCTTCAAGATCGATACTTCAAGATCTTCTAAAATTAAATCTAGTTTCGAAGCTTATAAATTAACTTTGCGTTTGCATTCTGTATTCAAGTTGACTTATTTCCTTTAGGCTTATAAGTTAATTCTAAGTTTCTTGTTCAGTATTCATGTTAACATTTTTATTTGCTTTATCATCTAGATCAGACCTGTTCACGTGGCGCGTCACGTTAATTTGTGGGGCCTGCCGGGCGATTTTATATTTCTATTGAAACTTTTTATTTCTGTTGCATGTATACCAAAAATATTAAATAAATAAGAATTTGAAATAACAATAAAAATAAATTTTAAATCATCTATAGAAAACCACGTATAAAATGTAATGTAAATTAAGCCAATCACTGATAATTTCGCCAAGTCGTAATCTTGGTTTTGCGTGGAAGACGGAAGTAAAGGCTGCCTGGAGGCACTAGTCTACACACGCTTGGTTCGGTCATCATTTCTTATATGCTGCAAGAAAAGTTATTATTTAAAGTGAATCTCTATCAAAGAACCTATATGTTAAGAGTAGAAGCTTCGCTAAAGCTGGAATAACTCCGTTGGACAGAGGAGGGGAAATTATACTCGAAATGTACTTTACAGGTGCTATCCATCCAACCTTAATACCTTTTTGCACATGCGCAAAATGTTTGTCGAGTCGGTATCGAAGGCAAGTCGGTATCACATTTGTCAAGGCTTTGTGTGTGGTGCTGATAGTTGAATAACAAGTGACATCTGATTCAAAGCAAATTCAAAAGTAAGTAAGAATTTAATAAGATGTTAAATTAATAAAATCTTTTATAAATTTTCAAGTGTCAAGTGATCACTATTTGCATTACATTTAAAATATTATTAAATGTTGGTATTTTTACCAGTGCTTCGAACCAGAACCGAAAGAAAAACGAGAGAATGATTTCTAATCATCGTTCTATTTGAATCATATTATGACAGCAAAAGTTTTATTCATTTTATTTTTGCATGGTATGCTTTTAATTTGTTTTATAAATTATTTTTAAAAAAATGTAGAAATGTTTCCCTAAAGTGCTAAGGATAAAGAAAATATATTAATATCGTTATTATGACCTTGAAGATAAAAGAAATAAAGGATAACATCTTTATTTTCTTTAAACTCTAGGTCATAATAACGGTAATAACGGCCATTTTTATGATTTGTTACAATGCAATAAAAATTATTTGCGCATACAAAGCATAAGACTTTGAACAAATCAAGAAATAAGCTTGGAATGAAAGTTAAAATGGAATATATTTTTCCAGCATGCTTATTTTCAATCCTAAAATTGTGATTCCACCATTTGTGTTTGGTACACAGACTCGAAATTGTTTGGATCAATGGTCTACTGAGCATTCTTTATCTTCATGCTAAGTTGAATATTTTAGGTGCAATAATATTATACTTACTTGTGTTACGCGACAGCCAAACACATACGAGAAATAAAAAATGGGGAAAATATGAGAAATACTTCAACTGGAACAAGAAATAGCAAATGTCTATGATTCTACATACGAAATCGGAATAAAATCTGAATGCGCGGTATAGTTTGATGATGGCATGCCCCAGCTTTTCTCAATTTGCATATCAAGCGGTTTTCCTCCCGGAATTGTGATGGGTTGTTGAAATTCAAACTGTATGAATGATATATCTCACTGGTGCTAGAGAATAGCTGATAAATGTTGATATCTGAATTCATTTTGCGAAAGGTCACGTCTGTTTTTTACCTTACACTTCTTTAAGCATTTCAGCATGCATGTTTTTTTAATTTATTTTTAACCTTGCCGATATACGTGAAAATCTGCATGGAAAACACATGCATGCGAAAGTTTCATGAATAATTGTTCCTTATTAAACGAAGAAAATAAAAGAAAATTCTTGAAATGTTATTTTTTGAAAATGTCAAATGTATTCTGTAAAAATTTCTGCTGTATTCTTATGCAAAGAGGGAATTCTATAAACCATTTTCTCTTGTATATCATAAAAATGTCTTTTGAATATTCCCATGGGGATTGATATACAGCAGAAAATACTGCATTGATAATCTACGCTTTATACGTCATTTCTGCATTCGTATTGTTTTTTAAAAAAATTGAAAATAACTCATGAAATATTGTTTTAAGTTCAATTAATTAATGACATATTTTACTAATGACTCTCTAAAGTATCACACTTTATGCAATGGTGGATAAAAGACAGCCGCAATAATAAGGTAGATTTTCTCTAAACGCCGTCATTGAAATTAGATTTTGCAAGCTACGATAGCCTCGAGTGATTTGCCATGCCCAAAATAAACTAACGTTTTTACACTATTATCATCCTATTTTATCAAGATTTCTGATCATAATTTATTCAATGAATGCCAGAAAAGCTTGCACTATTCCAAAGTAAATTTTATTTTATTTTACTAAATAATACTTTCTTCTCAACCGTGTAAATTGTTTGAAGTATTATTAAAGACCTAAAATTTAAGTATTATATGCTATTTAATAACTAAAACTGAAGGCCAGCATAAACATTGATGTTAGAGCTTTTTGCATTATTGCTAAAGCAATCACTAAATATGAATAAAGCTTCGCAAATAATTAAAAACTAATTTTTACACTCAAATATTTCCATCTAACATAGTTGACGTTTCATATGATTTCTAAAATAGTATATTTTGCTGCATGATGCTTCATGAAAAAATATGGTATTCCCAATAACGTCAGTTTACCAGTGGTTTTTTTTAATATTATGAGATCTAGTGCGTTTTCTATCATGAAATGGTAACTACATCTACTTGAGGCTGTACCTTGAGAACTCGCACAGGCGTGAAGATGAACACAACATGGAAAGGGTGAATAGACCCCTTCATTTATCACAAACTAGTTAACAAATGGCGTAGACCAATGTGTGCACAACTAAAACACTGCCCGCTTGCTGGAAGAACTTAAACGACAATTTAACAGTAAATTTAAAGCTATAGTGCAAGACTACACAATTCAATTTAATCTAACAAGCTGATTCAGAAACATACAACGCTGCTAAGATTAACAGCTGGCGAACAAAATAGCAAACGTGCGCTTTCACTAGCGAAATCACGCTCTGCCTAACCTTTTCGTTCCAACAGTTTAAATAATCTCGTTCACACTTCTTAATTTGCCTCCTGGTGAAGAAATAACAGAATTCATGAAAGGCGCACAAATTAAAATAACAATTAGTAAAACTAAATAGGACCCTACATCTTGGAACCATTGATTTTACAGATATTGATCACCAAAAAATAATGAGGAAAACGAAAGGTACTTCCAAGGTATAAATTTTTGTTTTTGGCTTAAAATATTTAATTAATTTTAAATTTAAAATAGATTTAAAAACTAGCATGCTAATCGAACATCATTATTAAATACTCTTTAGCGTGAATTGAGAAAAAGTTAAAACTTCATATCATGCATTGCCTTACATGTCTATATGGTTAAAATTAAAATGCTTAATAATTTTATCCAAACACTCATCGTGTTTTTGTTTGGTAATTATAAAAAAATTGCTATTAATAAACATTACATTTTAAATATAATCAAAAGATACTCATAAGCTAGCAGATCCATTCATTTCCACTGAAATGAATATACTAGTTTGACATGAAGAACGTTCACCCACACGAATCAAGTTCGTGATTATTTATTAATGATTATATCATTTATTATTGGTCCGATTTATATTTTAGCTTACTTGAGACTGACTGAGTTTATTAATTTTAACTTAAATGTTTTGTTAAAAACTTAAATGTTAAATGTTTCTGTTTATTTGTGTCACATAATTGCTAATGATTCACCTGAATCTTGATGTAAGCAATAAAATTACATTTCGCTTGGTAATGCTAAATTTAAAACGAAACGTCAAAATTATTCTGAGCATGATAATTTAAGTCTAAGAACTAATGATAGCATGATAATTTAAGTCTAAAAACGTTTCTGACTGTCTTCTCATTATTTTCAAAAACCTATAGTGCTTATTTTCATTTATACTTAGATTTTAATATTGAAGAAACTCGCCATTATAAACTGGCCTCATTTTCGAAAAATTTGACTGACCAGTTAGCGAGAATTAACAGTAAAATATAACTTGGGAAAATTGTCTTTGAGAATCAAAATTACTCTAGGCTTAAGGGAAAAATCTTCGTCAGGTCGATTGGAAAAATATGTTTATACTTCTTTCCAAAAAGTGAAATTCATCTCTTAATCTATTGCTTTTATGTAGTTAAAAGAACAAAATTATTACTAAAAATAGAATCCGGAATTTTCGGAGTATGTTTCCTATAGATAAATGAACGGTTTTTGAATCGTACTAGAAAACAGTTGCTTTTATTAGATATGTATTTCCTTACACAAAACAAAATCGATCTCTTTATCTATACGATTAAAGAATTCGAGAAGAAACAGCTGTTACATGATAATTATTTAATTTTACTCGACTGCGTGGCACTACCTTTTATGACACATCAAATCTTTCCATGATTGTGTTTAAGTAACTTCTGACACCTCTTGATGATATTGTTATTCACTAATAAAAGCAACTGACATATTTGGAGAAAAAAATTAATGTTGTGAAGAATTTCAACAAACGCATAAAAACCAAAAAATCAATTGTTTATTTCTACTCACTGGAAAAACTTGTGTCAGCCTAAATATGTTCCAGTTTCGTTTAGAAAGTTCTTCACAAAACCACTACTTCTCTTTATCGGATAGCCATTGTGTGTTTTGTCATAATCAAATATTCAGCCAACCAAGCCATTCTGATAATGTTTGTCATCAAAAACAACTATCAGGTTATTTAGCCCAAGAGTGTAAGTAATGTTTCCTGGCATCCACTAGCATATTTGAAAGATATTTCAATCTTATTCTTCTCCTTAGCAGATGGAAAAAAGAAAAGAAGTTCAATAATGAGGAAAGGAAACTAAATCAAAATCTTTGAAGAATTTGTGAATTTCAGTGCGTTTAAGATACTGGAAACTTCCCACTGCAAGCATGTTGGAGAAGAAATTATTAAAATAGATGTATTTGTCTGATGTGATATCGAATTCTATAAATAATGATTGTTTGTTAAAATTGTATTTAGTAGAATTTAAACGAAACATCAACAATTCTTTATTTTCATTTTATACAATTTTCATCATACCCCCCCCCCTCAAACCAATAACTCGGGGAAGATACTTTTTCTTAGATAAATTTTTTGCAGACAGGAAATGGTTATTTCTTCGATAAAAGCTTACCATTCATTTCTATAAAATTGCTCTTCTACAATAAATTTAGCCCAACAGCATAAATCTATAGAGTAAAGCAAGCTAAAATGTCTAATAATTTATGTGCTCATAATTTATCTCCTAGGAACACGAAATTGATTTTGAAATGGTCTGTTTTTCATCCTAAATCTGAGTGCTTTAGTTCTTACTACTCTGTAATAGAACAAGAATTAAAGATATATATATCTGATACTACTCTCATACTCTATCGTCCCATCTGCACTCTATAACACTCGAGCAATATTTCCTTAGAAATAGATTTATTATTTACTTAATGGAACTGATTATTTCTTTTACAATTCAAGATAAAATATCTATAAATGTTTAGTTTCTACATTGTGTAGAAGACCTATAAATTTTTCAAAGAAGAAATTTTGATGCATTATTTCATAATACTACTAAAATTATAACTTTCTTCATGAAGAGAGTAAAGAAATTACTGTCTTTAGACAATTGAAATTTTTTGCAAGAACAATTGTTGAAATCCGACGGTAGAAACCTCACATACATAATAAATAAAATAGAATAGAATTAAAATAGAATTGAGTTTACCTCAAAGACTTAAAAGTTTATACTCCTAACACCATTTTAAAATAATTTTTACTCTTAATATACGTTGTTCAAATTTTCTTACAAATGAAAACTTATTTTTAATCTTATATTTGGGTTTCTAAGTATGAGCTTTTCTCCTTTAAGGGAAACTATATTTTCCATTGAGATATCCTCTGATGTATTTTATTACCATTATCGTTGTTAGTATTACTTCCATTTCCTGAATCCACTTATCTTACTGTACTGCATGTACTTTTTTTTAATTTTGGTTTGTATGTTAATGGTTAAATTTGATGCATTTGTTCAATATTGTTATATTAATTTATTTAAGAACTGCATAAAATATTTTAATCATGCCTTTTTTGTAATTAAAATGCACTTGAAATTCTTGTAATTTCTTGTAAATTCCTATTGCCTTAGCTGTTTTCAAAAGATGTTGCCCGGGCGACTAATTTAGAACAGCGGAAACTTGGAGTAATACGCAGAAATAATGCGCAATTGTTTCCCACCAAAAATACTTCAGATAAAATTATTACCGAGAAAACAATGAAAGTCTCATTATAAGAAACATCCTGGTAAAAAGAAGCAGGGAGAAAGCATTAAAGTTCTAAATCTTGAAGGTGAAAAAATGCAGTGGTATTAAGTGTAAAGAAAACAGTGACAAACTTTTCAATTTTTAAAATTTCATGTTAGAATTTTTCAAAATAATGCTAAACCATTGTCTTGTCACTCATGACAATATTTTTATATTTAAAATTATTCAAACCGTTTTCATATCGTGATAAAAATGGAAACTAGTTTAAAACCATTGAATGTCAGAAGTATACTTGCAAACATGTATTTTATGTGTGTAAGAAGTAAAAACTTTATGAAATATATTTTCCCCAGTTTTGCATTACTTCAAGTATTGTAAATTGAAATGGAAAAAGCAGTATAGTTTTCTTTGTTTTTTATTTTATCGTTCTCGCTATGTATTATCGACGTTCAGTAATGACAGCTTAAAATAATTCTGCTAGACTGGATCAACATTTTTAGTAGATAATGAAGCTAATCTTTGTAGTGTTATTTCTACAACGATTAGCATTATTATCTATCAAAAAGTTTTGCCTCCATGACACTTTCTACTTGCTTTCTTTTCTGTTGCACAGTTTTGTACAACATTGGTTTCACCGCAACATTATCATCCACGATGTTTTCACTCTTTGACCTTTGAAATGGTAATCCTTTTGTCTGCGGGAAGCCCGAAAAATAGTTTTCGGCTTTTTAATAGACCTATTACTCGGAATTATAACTGTCTTTCTTTGACTATCAATTTTAAGCTTACTTGACATCCTCGAATGTAATCATCTTTAAATTTCTGCGAAAAGATCGAAAATACTTTGACAGGAAATTCAAATTTTCAGTTATTGTAGTCTGTGGTTAGATGATCTTATGACTATTCCAAGTACTGACCACACCGATTTACCTTTGTCCCATGAACTCAGAATCCGTGCATCCGATCCTACTATTTAAAATTTCGTGTTGAGTAGTTAAAATAATCAAATACTTATTAATAAGTTACAAATGACTAAAAATAGAATTTCATTTTTAAACTGAATAACTGATAAATTTCAGTTCAAAACATTCAAGAAGATATATCACATTTTTAACTATCATTTCAAAATCGTTTTTTATTGAATTTCAACGCAATAAATTGTTTTTTCAAAATCTATGTACAGCGTTATAAGAACTGTACAGATATCTCGTTAAAATGCTTCAAAATATTTCGTAATATGCAGGTGAAATAGATTTTTAGGTCCTTGACCGCGTCTCATGCAGGTCATCTACTCTCATACAACAATAAAATACCTGATGATCCAAAAGTAGTAGGAAAAGGTAAAATGCAATAATGTTGTGTCACGAATTCTGTGTCGCAAAATTTAAGTGATTTTAATCATTTAAGTAATCAATTATTTAAGTATTTTATTGGTATTTGTATTTTTTTTAAATTTGAATTTCGGAAGAGTGTAATGAATATATATATTTTTTTTTGTAAAGTGTGTATTTAAAATCTTTAGGCAATTATTTTTTTCTTCAACGATTTAATTTTCTAACGAAGAAAGGGGAGCGTCTTTTAACGGAAGTAACATCTGTGGGAATAGCCTTAAGATGACAGTTGCAACTGAGGGCAGTATATCGTTGTTTCCCTTGTCTTTGTTACGAAACAGTAAAATGGATATCGCAATTGACTCCCCGCTATTCACGTACCCTTTTAACTTTGTGAATGTTGTCTTCCTTATAACTTTCGGAAGAAAGGGAAAGGTTGTAAATTGGATCTTGAGGGGGCAGTTTTTTGTTGTTTCTCTTAGATTGTTCGTTTGTTAGCAAGGGGGAGTCGAATTTTCATTCTCAAGTTTTCGCAGGTGCTACTGTAGACAATAACTTTATTTTGATTCGTTCGAGGGTTTTGAATTTGTCCTGTTAAACTTTACTGAAAGTCCCGGATTGGCAAGAATTTAATTTTATGTGTTAGGTATAACCAGTAATGTTTAATGAGAGGAGAAACCGAGTTTTCCTTGGTTGTTGCGCGAGTTTAGAAGTCAGAGAGTTTTTCAGAGTCAGAGGGCTTTTGGCCCTGCGGCCGAGCTTAACCCTTGGTTCGCGCTTGCGATGCTGTGGCGGTTTGCGCCGGAATTTAGGAGACGGCTTCGTGATTTTGAGGGTGAAGTCAGTTTTGGAGTGGAGTTTTGTTTTTTTTAATAGGCGACATCTCGAGAGGAGAATTAGCAGAGAGGGTTTTGCCCGGCGGCTGAGCTTCGCTTTTGCGGGCTGGCTTGCGCCTGCGGTCCGCCGAGGCACGTTGAAGAAAGATGGTATTGTGATAGAACGTTTGGAAATGCATTTGTGTTGGAAGCCAAGAGTTCTGCGCAAAAAATATCGCATCGCTTCTTCTTCATCCTCTTACTCGACTTACTTATACTTACTTATAGCGTGATCCTCACTTCGGGAAAGTTGTTTTCGACCTGTGAGTGAAATATTTTAATTATTCTTGTCTCTTTCTCTATTTATTGTGAAGCATTTAGATTTTTTTCACTAACTTAATTAGTGAATTATCTTATATTTTAGTGGTATAGTATTTTTCTTAATTTAGTCTTGCGTAACTGGTAGAAAGAAAATTCTTTTGATAATAGATAAAATTTTGTGCCTTAGAAGAATTTAAAATTACTGTTTCATATTCATTAAATCAAAGTTCATATTCATTAAATCAAAACTTCATAAGCACCAGAGAAGGAAATATTCAAACACCAATCAATCAGTTCCACTACGTAAAATCAAGCAATAGTTTTAACTTTCCTGGCACCTAAAGTCATTACAAATTTTATCTTAAAACACATTCAAATAATCATTAATAAGCGGTTAGTACATATTTGCTAAAAACAGGGCGCGTTGTGAGTACCCTAAAATGCATAAACATGATTTCATGACCCCGATAAAATCTCCATGTTTCTTAAAAGCCTTAAGGCTCAAACAAATGAAGTGACTGAACAGACCAACTACGTAACACAAAAAACAAATGCAAGTAATAACATAAAATCAAACTCATTTATTAATATCTTGGATATCCTGAAGATAGCTGGCCAAACTACCCTTGCATACAAAAGTAACAAAAAATATTCCGCATTATTTCTTTTAAGTCGTTTATCAAGATATTATTTTGGAAATTTAACATAACAACGATTACTTAGAATAACTGGAACATTAAATGAATTATTCAAACTGGATCTCACTTAAAATGGGGTAGCAATTACATTTAACATAAACTTCATATTTTATAAACAATAATTTTAAATTCTTCGAAGACACAAAACTTTATCTATTATCAAAAGAAATTTCCGTCTACCAGTTACGCAACATTAAATTAAGACAAATACTATACCACTAAAATATAAGATAATTCACTAATTAAGTTGGGGAAGAAAATCTAAATCCTTCACAAATACATAGAGAAAGAGATAAGAATAATTAAAATATTTCACTCACGGGTCAAAAACAACTTTCCCGAAGTGAAAATCATGTTACTGTCACACCACGTTAGGGAGCGTCCAACTACAGTTTACTAAAAAAACGACATGCAGATGAGACGATGCTATAATCTTGCATCAAAATTCTTTATCAAGAGTGCTTCTGGGAACTTCCTAAAATCTTCCAACTCTTCTGTAAGGAACACTACGAGAATGACTATTTATAGTTCTCCGAGTAAGATGATGAAGAAGAAGCAATGCGATATTTTTTGCGCAGAGCTCTTGTCTTCCAACAGATATGCACTGCCAAACGTTCTATCACAATTCCCTCGTTCTTCAACGTGTCTCGGCGGACCGCAGGCGCAAGCGAGCCAGCAAGAGCGAAGCTCAGCCGCCGGGCAAAACCCTCTCTGCTAATTCTCCTCTCGAGATGTCGCCTATTAAAAAAAACAAAACTCCACTCCAAAACTGACTTCAACCTCAAAATCACGAAGCCGTCTCCTAAATTCCGGCGCAAACCGCCACAGCATCGCAAGCGCGAACCAAGGGTTAAGCTCGGCCGCAGGGCCAAAAGCCCTCTCTGCTAATTCTCTTCTCTGTATTCAAGCTCAAAAACTCTCTGACTTCTAAACTCCCGCAACAACCAAGGAAAACTCGGTTTCTCCTCCCATTAAACATTACTGGTTATACCTAACACATAAAATTAAATTCTTGCCAATCCGGGACTTTCAGTAAAGTTTAACAGGACAAATTCAAACCCCTCGAACGAATCAAAATAAAGTTATTGTCTACAGTAGCACCTGCGAAAACTTGAGAATGAAAATTCGACTCCCCCTTGCTAACAAACGAACAATCTAAGAGAAACAACAAAAAACTGCCCCCTCAAGATCCAATTTACAACCTTTCCCTCTCTTCCGAAAGTTATAAGGAAGACAACTTTCACAGAGTTAAAAGGGTACGTGAATAGCGGGGAGCCAATTACGACATCCATTTTACTGTTTCGTAACAAAGACAAGGGAAACAACGATATACTGCCCTCAGTTGCAACTGTCATCTTAAGGCTATTCCCACAGATGTTACTTCCGTTAAAAGACGCTCCCCTTTCTTCGTTAGTAAATTAAACCGTTGAAGAAAAAAACAATTGCCTAAAGATTTTAAATACACACTTTACAAATATATATATATATATTTATATATATATATATATATATATATATTCATTACACTCTTCCGAAATTCAAATTTAAAAAAATACAAATACCAATAAAATACTTAAATAACATCTGAAGCACCATCTGTTCGTTGAAAAACGTGTCTATTGTGGCAAATAAATATTTCATTATTAAAGAAAATACTATGTCTTTACGTACATTTCTGTAAAAACAACATCGTGTTACTGCCTATACCTTACGAATTATTGAAGTTTTACATTTTCTTTTATGTTAAGATTATATGGCTTAAGAAATCGACGCATGTGCAATTTATTGCCTTACAGATCTTAGAACAATATCAAGTCAAATATCTGTATAGTCAGCTATAAAATTAGAAAATCTTAGTTACATTTCATATGACACTCCTACAAGTTCTCTTCTTCTTCTGACTACTATGAAGATTCTAACATTTATGTCACTTGATGCATACACGTACGAACACGACCGTAATGACACTGTAAGAAAAAGTGATATTTAGAATAACGACGTCGTGCTATTTATATGTTCACTTGCGTCGTTGAACCAGGTACTACAGACGCTGTTTCGTCTGCTGCAACTTCAGGGATAGAGCCGAATTAATGCTTACCTTGCTGACAATTGTAGGGATAGAAACGTCGTCGCACCGGTGACCACATAAAAACCCAAATGGACGAAAACACATACAGCAATGTATAAAAAAGTAACCCCACTATGATAATTGCTAGCACAACAAACACCCACATAGATGAGAGCTCATATATTAAAAGCACACACAGACAAAAGCCTACATTGATATAAGTCCAAATGGATAAAAACATGCCCATATTGTCCCCACTGATAAAAGCTCAAGCTGCTTATGATAGTGAATTCATCGTCTATAAATTATTTTAACAGATATTTCATCTTGACCGCACTAAAATGAGTTCCGATAAATGCAGTCCTAGAATTTCTAGCACGATTCTTCTGCGATCATAATTTCATGACATTTCGCATAAAAATAACGGGTGAACCAGATTTTTGCATTTCAGTCTGCACTTTAAAATTGTTTTGAGGTGCCGTTACTCTTGCCTGTAATATCATGTGAATGCTGGGCAGCGCTAAAAATTTGCATAACCAACATGCTCGACCACTCATCCTAATTCCAGGTTTGTTGAAGCTTCCTTTATGAGGTAGCAGTTTTAATGACCAGTAGTGCATATATTTGCATGAAACCTTATTTGTTTAGTATGCTGAGCATTGGAGACATGAAAAGAGCTATATTCCGAAAATTATATAAAATATGAGATATTGCTTATAAAGGACTGATAAATAAATACGAAATTTCTTCTTTCGTTCATCTCACGTTTCGTGCATAGATGCATTTTCTTTGTTTATAGAATTTTTGTTGATCTGAAGCAAAACAGCTGCACTTCTTAGTTTATTTGTTTTATCAGTCTTTATAGATAGAAGAAAATATTTTAAGGGCTGTTCGATTTTCTAGTTAAAGATTACGAACAAGCATGGTAACAAACACTTTAATCCTCAGCTCTTTATTCCTTAATCTTAAAGATTTCATGTCCTAAAAGAGAAAAAATTATCTTAATCTTTTCTATTATTCGCTGACAGACATTATTCGCTGTTGTTCTTGCTGGAATCGATCTTCTCTGTAAGGAAAATAAAAGAGTAACAGCTTTCAAAAATAATTTTCTGTACTCCATACAAGTGAAATTATAAATGCAATAGAAGTGGATGCTGTTTTCTGATTGCATAAAATAATGCCTACAGATGAATATAGCTTGCTTTGTGCATATTAGACTAAAGCAATAAGAAATAATTTATTTGTTCAGTTTACATGATACTGTTTAATTAAATCCATATTTCTTAAGGTTCATTCGAATTAAATGTGTTTGAGTAAAATGTTACGATATATTAATATATCTGCATTGCAGTATCTATACTATTAAAATCTCTGCGCGCGTCTGTCGTTTTGTTTGTGGCATTATAGTCTCCGGAACGGCGGGGAATTGATCTTCGAGAGAGGTATGACGGGATTCCAAAAATTCGTGAAAGCCATTTCGACTATTCTCATCTTCGCACTATTTTAATTAGCCGAGATATTAATTGAAAACTCGGGAAAACGCTAATTTTCGGACTTTTTTCCGAGTAGCAATAGTCTCGCACGCTGGAGATGAAAATCTGCTTTGACTCGAAAAACGTTTTTACTGCTGGCTTTCAAATCCTAGAGTTTCTTAACACAAAATTTTAAGTTTTACAAAATATTAAATAAAAATTTAATTGATAAACATTAAATATATTATTCCTGATTTCAAAAATTCGTGGGGAGCCATTTCGACTGTTTTCATCATCGTACATCTTTAATCAGCTTAGATATTAATTAAAAACTTTGGAAACGCTAATTTTCGCAATCATTTTTCCGAGTGGCAAGAGTCTCGTGCGTTGAAGATAAAAAATGCTTCATTTCGAAAACTGTTGCTACTGCTCGCTTTCAAATCGTAGAGTTTCTTAATTAAAAATTTGTAAGCTTTACAAAATATGAAATAAAACGACATTATTATTATATAAGGTCATATTCTGACGATGAAAAAAAACACACGCATGTAACGTATGTCGAAAATTGCTCGCTAATGTCAGCGTTTTCAATAAATGGCTGCTGTTGGCAACTTTTTTGTTTCAGGTTGTAGCGATCACGTGATTCGGAAGCCTTGTAGCTGTTTGCTCCTGTCGCTATCTTTAAACACCAGTGAGAAGCGCTGCATCGCATGAGTGGGACCCGATCTTGGGTCTGTTTACTACGAGTCAAATTCTTTACCACTATGCCAAAAGAGCTCCATTGCGCTAGGTTCAAGAATTCCAACTCTTTCAAATTTGCGAGCGCTGAGTTGTTTCCGAGATATCGCTTCACACTCTCCTTCAAGTATCTATGATGCGATATGAGGTGATGTTCAGTTTGTGAGTATGACGTTACACCAGTGCTTTGATATGATTGCTTGTTACGTTTGGTGGACGGTGACTGCGGTGAATGGGCGTACGCAGTTGGATCCGCTGACGGTTGGTGGAGGTGATTGTGAAACTCCGTTTGTTGTCGTCTGCGTCGCCTTTAGATTGTAGGGTGTAGAGTGTGACGTAGTTCGTCATTTGTCCTTAGTGGAGGGAAGAATTAGTAGTTCTCCGGGTCACCAATGTAGCGATCACGTGTTTGGTGAAGCCTAATTAGTTGCTTGCGTCTACTAACACCAGTGAGAAGTTCTGAATCGCATGAGCGGGACCCTATCCTGGGTCTGTTTACTAGGAGTCGAATTCTTTACCACTAGCCCAAAAGAGCTCCGTTGCGCTAGGTTCAAGATTTTCAACTCTTTCAAATTTGCAAGAGTTGAGTTGTTCTCTACATATCGCTACAAGGTTAGTATAATTGGCACGACATATTATTGCCAGGTTAATTCTTTTTTAAATGATGAGGAAATCGTGTTATATTACAGTAAATTTAAATCATGACGTCATACGTATTAATCTGAAGTGTCAAAAGTTTTCTGGTTCGGCAATAAAAATTATTTACGAATTAGTTATTTCTTGGAAAGAATGAGCTAATTTCTTTCATACTGAAATGTTTTCATACATTTGGTTTTTCAGGTAAACGTAGAACTTACAAGTTTTGTTTCGGCTGCAGCCCGCTCATCTGGCGGATTTGCCCACTAGTACTTTCATAACATTTGTATAATAACTCATTTAGATATCTGTAGTAGCTGAAATAATGACTGTTCTTGTGAGATACTTCTCACTATATTTAGGGTAAACTACCTCATATCGTAGGTTAATGAACCATGTAGTACATGAAAGCCGCTTCACAGTGAAAGGTTTCAAAGTTTATTATTTCGTCAAAGTACAGAATCGCCTATTTTCATTACATAATATGTAAAAAGTTGTAATAAAAATAAAAGGAAACGTTAATGATTTAGGAAGAGTAATTTAATTTTAGACTTTTTGGTTATGTGTTGTTTTTCATTGCAGTTCGGGTCACCAAAGGTTAGTTAACCGAAGTTGAGATAAGCCGGCTGTATTAAGTTATGTTTAATCAAGTAAGATTTTTTTTTGTTTAAAGAAGATACACAAAATAAAAAAATAAAAATCTGAAGGCTTTTAGATTTTATATTACGCCCAAAGGGACTTTTTTTAATATTCTGTTTGTTACCCTTATTTATTAAATGCCATGTTCTTCGCACTTAAACCATAAAATTCAATTCAACAGCAGTACGCAAAATAATTTTAAAATAAACATCTCTTTAGAATTTCCGATACACAGTATCGCGCGCAAGAGATAATTTTTTTACAGTGTTGCCGTTGCTCGCTTTGAAATTATTCAGTTTCTCAATCAAAATTTTGTTAAGGTTTTAATAATATGAAACCGATAATAAAACAAATTCTAAATTCCAAATTTGGGCTTCCAGATGCTATGTTCGGAGGATAATTACGTTATTAAAAATTTGATGGCTCTATATACCATTGTTTTGTCACAATACGAGAAATATACATATATTTATGCAGATTCTTCATTATTTACTTTCTTTAAATATAACACAGGAAGATAATATTTGGTGGCAACAATTTGAAAAATGTTACGCCGTTTATAGTGATTCAACGCAAAATGCAAACCGAAATTAATAACTCTTCTGGGCTAACGATAAAATAATTTTAAATAATAAAACATACTGAAAATTTAGCACTTCTTTAGCAATTTAATATTACAACATTTCATGTATTATTTCAATTGCTTATGTTTGAATTTCAGATAATATCTGTGCATTAATTTTTAATATTTAAATACAAAACTATCTTATTCCAGTAAGGAATGTGTAACAAAATAAAATAATTAGAACTTTATAAAATAAAAGTTTAAATTTCATGATAAACGATCCATTTATTTTACAAGCATTATATTCATAGATCAAGATTACATATTTGTGCCACTTTCTTTCTCCATCTGAAATTTAATTAAATTTAACTTCGAAAACTCTGTACTATTTACTGCACATTAAATACCTAGATTGTTTAATGAGATAAAAGTTTGTTTTTTTTCCACGTTTTGATATTTAATTTTTTTTCTTCTCCATTGATTTCTCCAAACGTCAGAATTTTGCACTAGGAAATTCAGTTTTCTGATAAAGTATGAAATATTTTTCTGTCTTTGCTAAAAAGAAGCAGAAAGTTGAAATTTTCCTAATTACGTATGCAGATTGAAAAAGCGTTTAAATAGATGTCCCATAATTTTTTTACTATTATTAAAATACTAATTATATTCTTTCCTCAATACGTTCCGAACGCATTATCCTTGTGTGATTAGAAAAAAAATAGATTTAAATGCAGTTAATAAAATGTAAATATGAAATCACTTTCCATAAATCTCCCTGGAATTTTTAAACAAAAGATATGTATTTTTTTAATTCTAAATTGAGAAAAGCTTATTATGCACTTACGAGCAAGCTTCAAACTAAATATATCTTGAAGGCTTGTTTTTAATAAGTTGACACAAAGGCTTTTATCCTTCGTGAAGAATAAAGAAAGAACTCTGTTGTTCAAAAAAGAAATGATAACTAAGCAATTTAACACCATTCATTTGGAAAACGAAGAGTAGCATTTGTGAATTGACCCTTAATGAATAGTAAACATAGAATTCAAATTTAGATTTGAAGTACCGCCTCAGGATAATATTTTGTTGTTATAAAATTACACATGAATATAAAAGTAAGTTAGAGCGTTTTTTGAAGTACGGCGTGATAAAATTTATTTCAAATGTTATAAAATTTAGAATTTGCAGGTAAAGTTTATTTAAACATTTTAATACGAGAAATGCAGAACAGAAATTTTAAAATTTTTCCTTAACCTAAAATATTCCCAGTGTTTCTATTAAATAAACCTCCAACATATGGCATTAATTCCATTTAAATTGTACCATAAATAATCCAGCTTTCCCTTTTTTATAGCTTTATATAACTTTATAGTCTAAAATAAAATGTTAAGAAAGATAAGATAAAATGTTAAGAAAATCCTGGAAATCAGAAAATCAAAAGTCGATTTGAAACATTTGAGTTGAATATGTTAGTATTGAAGTTTAAGAAACGAGAAAAAGTCTATTAACGTACCTTGAAAATTGAAATAAATTATATTATCTAAAGAATTATAGTTTAAAAACTGGAAAATGTGGCAAATACGTACAGAGTGAAAACACTCAGATTATGAACATCACTAACGTTGCTTTTTTTGTCTACTATACTGTAGTTAATAAAGCATAATGATAAAATAAAAAATACTCTTTTGAGTAAAGAATGGACACGTTTTAAATTTTTATTTTTTATAAATACTTCTTTCTTTGACTAAATGGGAATGCTTGTAAAAAGGGACATATGTAAAAAGACATATATGTAAAAAGACATATATGTAAAAAGACATAAAGGGTCTAATGCAAAGCATTTTTCGTCTGCATAAGATAAAAATAAATAACACTTTGAAACTCGACATTAGTGATTTACTGCTAACCTCACAGCATATGTAAAGCATCTTTCAAACTGAAACAGCATCTAATGCGAAAAATAGTGTTAAATAAATTATATTACTGTCTATCAATGACAACAAAATTCTTAGCAAAGAATCTCTTGTGTCAGTTATACTGTTACTTAAGAATATTTTTTAGGAGACGCAGTTTCACGAAAAAATTATCTTGCCCAGAAACTTTCATAGAATTTGACAAACGTGCTGTAATTCAAGCCAAATGTACTATAATTCAATAGGCAAAATGCTTTAATGTAGAGCTTGGCTATCTAACAGCATTGTAGAACCAGCAGTCATGCTCCATACTGTTTATAACAATATTAATGCAGGAGGAACTGTCATTTTGCTTCAAAGAAAGTATAATCTTTCTTCTAGTATTGGCTAACAGTTTAGAGTAGACACGTCTTTCCATAGAATCCGTGTAAATGTTTTTAATTATATAAAGTGAGTTCATCAATCTATAGAACCTATTAGATCTGTTTCTGAGCAGGAACTGTGAAGACTGTGCAGTACCTTCGTTGGTAATGGAACTCCAGAACTTCAGATTGCCAGGCGGACGGTCTTTGCTATTGCTTCCAATCCTCCGGATCTGAACCTATGACCAGTTCTGTTCCACAAATTTTACTGCGACGAAGAGCCGAACTTTGCACCTATTGTTTTGTTAGGCTTTGGACACCTTTAAAATGACAGTAAGAATTTTCCCAGCTTACCCAAATTTTGATGCAGAATTCTCGGCGCACGGGTTCGAGGTTCTCTGCGTTTGAACTTCTCCCCAGTTTATTTTTAAGACACAATCACAAGGTCACGCACCCTCCCTCATACAATTACTATATTTATACATAAACATTCTACCCATGACTCGGTCCGCTTATTTGCTTAGTTTGATAAGGTCCCTTTTTGAGTCCTACATTAAGTGTTTGCACAGTAATAGTGGAATTATTTATCGAATTACGGATTTTTCTCTATCTTTAATGCTCTAACTTTAAGCTATAATTAAGTAAGTTGCCATACATAATGCAAATGCCTAAATCAAAAGATTGTAGGGTTCAACTCTTTAAATCTATAGTTCTGACTAAGAACCCCACGAACACTTAACAAGCGAATAATCGCTTAAGTGTGTGAACAGAATACTTAAGACTTGAGAAGGGTTTAAAGCCCTATATTGTTCAATATATTTACAATCAGTTCCGGCTTGGAACTTTACAATAAAGCCACCATTCGGGCTTGAACTTAAATACTAATAATTTGAACTAAAATTAACTTAATTAAAGCTCTTAAATAAATATAGCCGAAGCTAACAGAATCTAACTAGTTGGCCCCTAAGTATTAATTGAAACGGCGAAGCCTAGCAAGGGCCTAGATATGGCCGAGCGTAGTAACAGCTAAGAGAGATGTGGCCAGAAGGCAAATGCGCGCTAGTCAGGAAATCAGACTCTCTCTGTTGAAGTCGTCTAAGTCACGACTTAAATAGTACTCATTCTCATTTGCATTTTCTGCATTTCTGAATTCACATTCTGGCAGGAAATTGTAAACTGAAATTAGAATAAGATAGATAAGATTTGTATAACTTAAAATAACTGTTAGAAAACGCATAATAAACCTTACATCTTTCCCCACCAGATTTTAACTACTCGCAAATAAAGTTCTTAAACGACCTTGTTTAAGAGTTTAAATTAGATGCTAGAAGTCCTTAGTATCAAAATTTTAAACTTCTAGCAAATTCTTCTTCTTTTTCTTTGGAATGACTTCCTGATTAGGGCCAACTTTACAAGAACTTCTAAAGCTATACTAACTAAGAAAAATATAACAGATTTAGAATTTGCATTTGATTACACACATCGACTTCCTCTTTTTCATCTAGGATCAGTCTTGTCCTTCCAATTAGTGGAAGTGAAAAATATTAGTACTATCTTTCATACAAATTCGATTTTGTTACCAATACTCTTTGTTGAAATTACTTTGGCCCTCAATCATTTTCATTCCCACGAACTAAATTGTTCTTCCCCCATGCTCTCCAGAAATTGTTCTGAGTGAGATGAGGTTTTTATGTTGTGCTATCGCGACGACCAGCTACCACTATCCAATCGCTATGATTTGTTATAAACTCGACTTTCGAGACCTTAGAAAAGTCCTTAACCACAAAACTAGACCTAATGTCCTAAAATAGAGTTTAAATTTATAACTCTTAAGTGAAGCCTGGAGAGCCTAACTTCAAACACATTCAATCTATACTTTCATGCCATTCATCTTTTACATAACGATATTTGCATTCATGCTTGACCAAAACACATTTGTATTCGTTTAACTTTTACAAAAGTTTAGAAGTTAACATTAACATTTCAAATTCAATAGAACATTTTAACATGTAATACTTTAAAATTCATTTTACATCATTCGTTATAGTTGCTATGCCAAATTCACAATGCTTGGCTACAATGTTTAAATTAACACCATTGAAGTCTTTCGACTAAACAATTCAGAATTCAACTTCTCGGAACTTGAGAATTCTGAAAATATTTACAAAAAACATTTTTCGCCAACTTATGAATTTAGATCGAACTTTCAATACAAACTATCAAATTTTTTCTTTTTTTTTTTTTTTTTTTTTTTTTTTGGTTTCTATACTCCTGCATTCTTCTTCCGCAGAAGTCTTGAAACGTTAACGATGTTAAACATTGGAGCTGACTGATCCAATGATGTTAAAAATTGGACATCGCGGGCGGCTGGTATCCTGGTCCGGACCTTCTTTTCTTTAATTCCTCGGTTGTTGAAACGGGACGCTTTTCGGGGGGGGGGCAGTGGATTTTGGAATTCCAATTTTCGCTTTGTCCTGTAATTTGCTGACCTTGCTTCTGGATCTTTGAAGAGTCTCTTGCTCCTTCTTGGTTCCTGAGAATAAGTAGACCTCATGTCATCTGGTTGCTTTCTTTTGCATCTTGCTTCTGGTTCTCTGAAGAGTCTTTTGCTCCTTCTTGGTTCCTGGGAATGAGTAGACCTCATTTCATCTGGTTGCTTTCTTTTGAATCTTCCTTCTGGTTGGCATCTTCTTCTGGCATCTTTTTCTGGCATCCGTACTGTGGTTCGGCGCTTTTGCTTTTGTTTCAGAAGACTTTTTCGTTGTCTTTTAGGCTCAGAGTCTTTTTAAGGGGAACTTTCGCGTCTTTATTACTCCTCGTTCTGGCGGAGGTTTGCTCTTGTTGCAGGTTTCTTCGTTTCGCTATGGGTTCTCCACTGTTAGCTGCCCTTCTTTTTGTTATTGAGGGATCCTTGTTCGGTGATGATGAAATTAGAACTCTTGGTACTGTTTGAGGAACCTGCAATAATTCTTTTAAAATTGGAAAATCCGTACGACTATAATAGAGTTTGATTTTATCAATGTTCGCGATAGCTTGTTGACCGTTTTCAGCTTTTAAATACACCGTTGAACATTTTATCTTTTCTATGATAAAAGGGCCCTCAAACCTAGGTTCAAATTTGGCCACCCTATTTTCGGGTGCCGACGAAAGGGAGTGTTTTAGTTTTAGGACTTTCTGTCCTGTGGTATATTTTACTTCACGTCTGCTTATATTGTAGTATAATTCTTGTTTTGACCTTGCCGGATCTGAATTTTTGATGGTATCGTTTATAATCTTTTGGATATCATTCAATTTAAATTCTTCCTGTCTTTGTTGAACGAAAAATAGCTTATCCAGAGAAGTTAAAATTTTTCTTCCTAAGAATAATTCTGCGGGGTTTTCTTTGTGGTATTGTGCTTCGCTATTCTTAAGGCAAATCCTAATTCATTGACGCAGCTGTCGAAACGGTCATGATAATTCTTCACATATCCCCGAATAATTTTAACTATATTTTTATTTACGCGTTTTGCAGTATTTGATTGCGGTCTATAAGGTACCATTCTTAGATGGCGTATGCCAAGGCCTGTGCACAAGTTTTCAAATAAATTACTTACAAATTGTCTATCAGTACCTGATATTACTTTTACTGGGGCCCCGTATTTTAAAATATATTTATTTAGAAATGAATCTGCTACTATTTTTGCTGAAGCCCGTTTAAGGGGAATTATTTCTACCCACTTTGAGAAATGGTCTATGATGGTTAACCAGTACCGGTTTCTATTAATGTTTGTTCTGGGGTAGGGACAAAACAAATCAACGCCAACCAATTTAGGAAACATATTTTTTATGCTATTTAAGTACCCGGCCGGGTTGTAATTAACGCCGTTAATTAATTGGTATAAGTGACATGACCTGACATACACCGTCACAATTTTGTATAACTGTGGAAAATATACCGCTTTGCGGACCCTTTGTAGGGTTTTCCTCACACCCAAATGGGCTCCTAATTTCGAGTCATGCAGCTCCTCTAATATACTTAAGCGTAGATTCGTTGGGACTACCGGCCGCAATTCTTGATTATCGTTGGTAGTTTTCGTATAAAATAATAGTTTATCCATAATTTCATAATGAGCTGCTCTATTGCGAATAGCCGTTAAGTCTACATGATGAAAGTTCTTTGGATCTTCCATATAGGCATAAATGTCTTCAAACTCTGGGTCCGTCTTTAATTCTGCAATTATTGTTTCCCGTGATACAATTATTTTTGCAGTTAGCATCTTACATTTAATTGTATTTCCGTCTTCATCGATTTTAATGAGGGACAGGGCGTCTGCAACTACATTTTCTTTTCCCGGCGTGTGTTTTATGATTAAGTTAAATTCTCGCAGTTTTAGTGTCCAACGTAGGAGCCGAGGCGAAAGATTTTTTCCGGAGTATAGGTGAACAACTGCCACGGGATCTGAATACACAGTTATTGGGGTACTTCAAAGAACACCCGAAATTTTTTCACCACTAGAAGAACTGCGAGAGTTTCCTGTTCTGTTGCCGTATAATTTCTCTGAGTTTGGTTAAGAGTTTTGCTAAAGAAAGCTATTGGCTTCCCGTTTTGAGAAAGAACTGCGCCAACTGCATAGTCTGAAGCGTCTGCTGATATTTCCAAATTTTGATCCCCTTCCGGGAATTTTAGAACAGAGGCGTTAATTAAGGCGTGTTTCAATTCTTCAAACGCCGTGTTCGCCTCCGCTGTCCATGTGAACCTACTCTGTTTTCGTTTAAGCACCAACAAAGGTTCAACTATTTTAGCAAAATCGTTAATTAATACTCTATAATATGAACACATTCCCAAGAAGGACGATAACGTTTTAGTCGTATTTGGCGGTGGATAACTTTTGATCACTAAAATGTTTGAATTGCCAGTTTCTATACCGTTTTTCGAGATTTTATAGCCGAGGTACATCAAATCTTTGGCGGCAAACTTGCACTTTTTAGGATTAACTTTTAAACCCGCTTTATGTAATAAAGTGAACACTTCCTCCAAATGTTTAATGTGTTCCTCTACGGTTTCGCTTGTTACAATAATATCATCGAAATAAATGACATTACTTTTTTCCAAGACTGGCCTTAACACAATATCCATAACTTTTTGAAATGTAGCCGGAGCTTCGCTTAAGCCAAACGGCATTCTCAAAAAAGCATACACGCCTGATTTTGTGATAAATGCTGTTTTTTCTACATTCTCGAGTTTTATTGCAATTTGAAAATAGCCTGACGTCAGGTCTAAAGTTGTCATATATTTAGTTGAACGAATTTTTCTTATGATTTCATCTATTATTGGGAGGGGATATGTGGGGGTATTTCGTTATGCTATTCAACTTCCGATAATCAATGGGGAATTTCCACGCGTTCGAATCTGCGGCTGGCAGTCCATTCTTCTTTCTACATAAAACTACAGGGCTAGCATAGGGGCTGATAATTGGCGTAATTATTTTATCCTCGAGCATTTTCTTAATGTGCTGCTCGAGAATATCTTCCTTCACAAGGTCATACCTGTATGGCATAGACCGAACTGGGGGCTCATTACCAGTAACTATGCTATGGGAAACAATCTGGCAGAAACCATGTTTGTCATCAAATAAATTAGAAAATGTTTTTACCAGCTCCTGGATTTTTGCTCTTTCTCCTTCTTCAAGGTGACTTAGATTCACTTCCGAGAGTGTAACGTTTTCTTCTTGAATTTTGTCCATCTTGAGAGACTGTAACGTTTTCTTCTTGAATTTTGTCCATCTTGACCTGTAACGTGGAATCTTTCAAATTAATATTTGCGCTAGATGCGCGCAAGAAATCAACCCCCAAAATGACTGCGGTCAGAAGATTTTTAACTACGAGAAAACTTATTTTTTGTTTTTCCTTCTTTATTTGGACAGGCAGCCCCACTTTTCCCACGCAAGTGCATTGATTGCCTTGGGCAGCAATCACACGTTCCCCTGTTTTGAATAGTCTATACGACGAAAATGTTTTTAAAAAAATCCTGCGAAAGAAAGCTGCATTGAGTCCCTCTATCTAGTAAGGCGGTCGTCGGGATGTCGTTTAGTAATATTTGTATTTCGAGCAAAGCCAAATTTTGTACCACCACCGTATTCAGCCTAATTCCTGAGGGATTTAACTTCTCACACGTTGACGTCACCCTCTTCCTAGTGATTAGTTTAAATCCTATCTTTGGCCCCCTTTTTCCAACTGCTTTTTATTTCGCTATGCTTTGTTCTGATCTGCTTTCCTTGTATCCGGCTTCCTTACCTTTCCCTCTTGTCGATAGGAATTCTGCTGAACTTGAGGTTTCGTTTGATTGTGAATCCTTGAATACTGCATAGAATTCTTCGCCCGCGCCTTTTCCGCCGTTCGCCTACTCTGAAATTTAACAGCTAATTCAAATAGATTTTGCAGCGTTTGCGGGTTTTTCACTTCAGAAAGTCCTGTATTGACGGAAGCAACCTCGGCAAAATTACTTCGATAATTTCATTATCGGGCCTTTTCCCATATAATAATTCGACAATATGAATTTTCCTTAAGATAAAATCAGGTAAATTGTCACCATTACTTTGGTATTTATGATACAACTCTGATTCGAGTTTCACGCGGTCCTTGATGACAGGAAACGCTTTCAATAGCGAATTTTTAAAATTCTCCCAAGTATAAGTTTCGGATCCTGGATCCCCCAACAAATTTTTGCCAATATCCTTGTACCAGCTGAGGGCTTGACCTTTTAAATTCGTCCTCGCGATGATTATTCTATGTGGCTGGTTCACAGGATATAACGTAAAATGTAGATCTAGCTGCTCCAGGAAGGTCATTGCGGATCCTTTTCCGTCGAACGTTGATGTTGGCTTCATTGCCGCTCTCATAGTTTTACTATGATTCCAAATCCCTCCGTCGGGGTAGGCTGTGCTTGAGGGAACTCAAAGGTTGGAGGGGTCAACGAGAAATTTTCCGTACCCAAAGGCATAGTTCGTTAAGAACAATTTCGGGCGCCAATTGTAGGGTTCAACTCTTTAAATCTATAGTTCTGACTAAGAACCCCACGAACACTTAACAAGCGAATAATCGCTTAAGTGTGTGAACAGAATACTTAAGACTTGAGAAGGGTTTAAAGCCCTATATTGTTCAATATATTTACAATCAGTTCCGGCTTGGAACTTTACAATAAAGCCACCATTCGGGCTTGAACTTAAATACTAATAATTTGAACTAAAATTAACTTAATTAAAGCTCTTAAATAAATATAGCCGAAGCTATCAGAATCTAACTAGTTGGCCCCTAAGTATTAATTGAAACGGCGAAGCCTAGCAAGGGCCTAGATATGGCCGAGCGTAGTAACAGCTAAGAGAGATGTGGCCAAAAGGCAAACGCGCGCTAGTCAGGAAATCAGACCCTCTCTGTTGAAGTCCTCCAAGTCACGACTTAAATAGTACTCATTTGCATTCTCTGCGTTTCTGTATTCACATTCTGGCAGGAAATTGTAAGCTGAAATTAGAATAAGATAGGAAAGATACAAAACTTAAAATAACTGTTATAAAACGTATAATAAACTTTACAAGATCATCAAGAAAATCATCCGACAGTAAAGTAAACAGCCAATCCGAAATTTCCAAAGAAGTAGCTACGCCAAATCTCTATAAAACAAACTTCCTAAAATGTCAAATGGAATTTGAGCAATATTATTAATATTTTTCTAATAAACCCTAGCAGAGATATAGTAATTATCTCATTGAATTACACGGATTTTCAGCTATAATCACAAGAGTCTACATAATGAAAAAATATCCTCAATCGTAGGAGAACATTGTCAAATACTGTTTAAATTTCTCACTCCACATATCATCTGTGGAAACTTTAACTGTCAAAATCAATTATGATGCTACAAATTTACCCCCACAAGAAGCTGAAAACCGGAAGACTTCATCAATGAACGCAACCTGATTATTCACAGTAATCTTGCAGATGAACCTTCATTCAAACCTTGTCAAGGACGTGGCTGGGCCGATCTGACAATTTCCTCTTCTTATCGTTTAGCATATAGAATTAACAATAGATGAATTCTGGATAACAGCTCTCAGTCAGATCATAAATATATTACATTTAATTTCTCAAATTACACCTCCGTTAAAATCCCAAAAATGATTTAAAATCACTAAATTAAAAGTAAAGGAGTTTATTGCCCTTATTACAACCGAAACAAAAAAATATATCTAACATCATTCACTCCTACAATAATAAGAAAGGCACAGACAATACTGCAAAATCTCTGACTTTTTTAAAACCAGTTCGCATGCTCCGCAGCTTTCAAACTCAAAAAGAAAATTTCTCCGACAAAAATTAATTGGTGGACCAAAAATCTAAGAGTCCAAGCAGAGCAAGTCAAAAACAATAAAAACGAGATTAAAATGCGCAAAAAATTAAATTACAAAGAAAAGAATATTTGAAACATTATAGCAAGGAAAAGGAAATCTACAAGAAAATTATTATTGCAGCAAAACTGAGATGTTATCATTACCACTGTACTAAAAATGTTACCTATGGCCCCCTCACAAAATCGCAGCGAATAATACATTCAAACCTTCCTAAAATCATCTCCCAGCCTCCTTCCTTTCTTCAATAAATCTGACGAATGCTACATCTACAGCAATTAATCTAATACTTGGCTCAGTGTTTGTATCAAACTCTTTTAACGAAGATGCTGAAGAATGAAGGGCTACGAAACTGCCCAGAAATTCCCTTAATACCAGACGAAAACGCATTTTCTTCTTTCGAAATCATTCAGACAATCTAAAATCTAGTAAGAAAGAAAGTGCCAGGACCAGAACCGAAAGAAAATCAAATCATTAAATTAATACATGCCGCAGATGATAGAATTATAAAGGATTTTTGTAACAAATGCCTACAACTACATGCTTTCCTCTCCCGCCTTAAAACTAGACATATTATTCTATTCTCCAAGAAAAATAAAAGTCCAGACAATCTCACTCGTCCCGGGCCAAAAATCGTCTCCCAGTTCTGGATAAAATTCTAGAAAAATATATCATTGGCTGACTAAAATTTCACTTGTTCAATAACAATTGTATGAGAGGGCTCATACAATTGTCATTGAACAAGTGAAAATACAATTGTTATTGAACCTCATACAACTTGTGTAATTAATAAATCAATGATGTTACTATGGAGCTTTGACCGCAGAACACATAGATGTGTTCTCCGGTCAATGCTCCATAGTAACATCATTGATTTATTAATTACACAAGTGACAGGTGACGGAGAGCGAAGGCACCTGATGTTAAGTGTAGATAAGGAGGTATACGTTTAGAGAGATAAACAGATCAACGAGGTTAACAGAGGTAAGCAGATATACGTACCACGTCCTCCTGTGGCTAGAAGCTACAGCTTCCTTGAGCCCCATCGGAGCACACTTCAGGAGTTTAGACGAATACAAATGCGATGCACAAGCAAGATACTTGGATGTAACTAGAATTAGTTTAAAGGTTAAATTCGTAATTCACCGTTCATTGTAATTCACTTAGTCACACTATATTGCACAGTGTTCAGACTACGCACGGAATACGTTGCAGATTATGTACTGTATTGTTGACTAAAGGAGAGGTAGCTCAGTGAGTGAAAGTCTGGGAAAGACATGATAGATGTCTTTCCCAGGTCTGCAGTCGTGATGATAGTCTGATATATCTTGTTTACATCACACGATTTTGCATAATAAGGCGTCTGTGGCTGTCCACATTACTGAAGCACTGACGTAGGTGAGTGGCGTTGGTGAGAGAGCATTGATAGACGTATTGGTCTGGGGAGCCTTCTGCTCCACAGGCGCATGCAGCAGTTTCTGAAATGCCAAAGCAAAGGAAATAGAGGAAACGGTCCGTGGCCCATGACAATGTTGGTTATTTATGGGACGAGCACATGTCTTTAAAGGTTGATTTGAAGGTTGATTTGAACGACGGATCAAACAGATAAACTGCAATAATGCGAATCAATTACATTCAATAATCCAACTTCTGGATTTTGCCAACACTTTTAATTTTTGCTGGTAGGAGGAGGTACTCCAGGCACTCAGAAACATCAACTGCCCTAAAAATATCTTTTTTATTATTAAAAACTTTCGTTACAATCGTGAGGGTGTCATTCTGAGAAACCATGAAATAATGTAGAGACACCAATCCAGAAGGTGATTTAAGGATCCTGTGTGAGGCATACCAGTGGAATATTATATCCAAACCTAGTATCCTCATAACGAGACTTTGGCCTATGTAGATGATGTGTAGCTTTCGTGAAAAGTGAAATCGCAATAGAGGAACTAAAGAATAAGTGTAACGAATTACTTAATTAATTAAGTAATTAATGCCTTACTTTGAAGGCATTAATTACTTAATGCCTTCAAAATTCACTGCCAACAAATGAAGCTAAAACCTTCTCCCTTGAAATCTGAAACACTAATAATTCAGAAACAGAGGAAATAATCGTACAAAATACATCTCTGAAAATTGGCGATAGAATTAAAAGTTTAAAAATCCGCAAATATCTTGATAGTACAGTGGACCAGAAACTCTCTTTATTCCTCAACTCCAAAATTTGAAACTTTAAACAAATGCAGTAGCTTACAACCTTACGTCGAATGCAAGCGTTCAGATGGGCCTAAAGCCCCATATAAAAAATATACTAATTATAACGGTCATCTTCAAAATAAATCTATATGGAGGGGCAAAATGGGCTCATTTAATGACTGTCAGAAAAATGAAGAATACTGTACAAAGACCTTTCTTACTGCAAATCACTCAGGCCGACTTGAAATATAGCCTTAAATATTCTTAGGGGAGTACTTCCCCTCCACATTATGGCAGAAACTGAAACAGCAAGTACTAACATTTTACAGCTAAAATAGAGTGTGGAACTGAGAGGGCAATTTTTCATCCCTGATTAATTTGAACAAAATCCTCTTATCGACCAAAAACATTTGGCATCATTTGCAAATAGAATACACTTTAACATCCAGCCAAGCAGAATCCACAATAAATATCCACTAGCATACACTGAGGCTTCAAATACTGATAACAAGGTGGAACAACGGCTCAGATCGATAACTCTCTATGATTAAAAATTTGAATGTAGCGATAGGTGGTAAAAATTCACAGTAAAAGGCAGGGGCACCTCTCGAGCAACAACAACAGTTTCCAAGTCAAAATAATCGCAATACAAACAGCAACCTCCATACAACTGAATTAAACTAGAAGAAAGTACATTTTCTCACCGACAGCCAAGAAGCACTCCTTGCTATTAAACATTCAATGAACTATTCACCAATAGTGCAGAAGGTTAATATCATCTCGACTCAAAACGAAATCAACTGCATGG
Organism: Stegodyphus mimosarum; assembly: GCA_000611955.2. NCBI lineage: Eukaryota > Metazoa > Arthropoda > Arachnida > Araneae > Eresidae > Stegodyphus > Stegodyphus mimosarum. The sequence continues at coordinate 915,720 of KK118226.1, read as the reverse complement.
TGTCCTGGGTAAGAGCGTAGTCTGACCAAGAAGGTAATCAGGCGGATGAACTTGCGAAACAAACAGTTCAAATGCAAATAGGTTCACTTCACAACATCCTTTACCCGCACTCTCAAAAAAAGTAGAAACTGAAAAAAATAGCACTGTAGAGCTGCAATAAGTTTGGGATCCTGACCCAGAGGGGAGGAGAACGTACAATTTTTTGCTAAAAGCTACATAGAAACTAACAAGTTACAACCGCTTTCTTACGCAGTTTGCAACAAGTCATAGTCCCTTCTTTACATATTTCTTCAGATAAAATATTTCTTCTTCTAACATCTGCATATGTGAAGAACAGGATGACCTATACGTCTTCCAGTACTCAATGTCCGAGGAGTTTTATCTGAAACATCCTTAAAATACTGAATAGAATTTATCACTCAAACTCCAACCTTAATCAACAATATCATTAACAAAGGGGCAAGTAAAAGCAAATTTGTTAATGATATTGCAGTTTGCACTTGTGTTACTCCATACGGACTTGTATGGAATAAAAAAAAACATAACTGCTACTATTAGTAACATCATTAAACACGTCATTGACACAATAGCTCTTAAACGGAATGTGGTGTTAGGGTTATATTTATTAGTGTATTTTTATTTATTACTTATTACATCAAGGTTGTATTATTTAATATTACGACAGTGTTTAAGACTATAATTAGCACTGCATTAATTATAATTAGCATCCGTACAGCATTATATTGCTTCAGAACTAAATTTTATGTATTACTATAGAAATTAAAACGAATTAACTTGAGCAATGTGACAAGTAGTATCGTACTAAGGCGCCTGCTCGAGTAATCAGTACGGATGTTCATAGCAGCCGTTGAGTCTTTAAGATGGTTAGTAGGAAGAGGCGTTATCTGATGGTCTGTTAGAGGCAGGCTGATGACTTTTCCACTTCTACGTGTGCCCTCCACATATTATAGATGTGGTTCTTAGTATTTGTGGTCTGACACTTGCTAGCCATTCAAACTGGGTCTTTGCCCCTTTTGCTCTACAAACAAGTTTTCCAAAGAATTTTCAGCTCAACACTTTTTAAGTGGTTTCTTGCCACAAAGACACTATGGATTTATAAACATCGGCACTTTGTCCAGGATTTGAGCTCAGGCCAGTGGCAACCGAAGGATGGCAGTTATCGTACTGAACGCTGAAATTTTTCTCTGTTAGGCATGGATCTACGCATCTGCCTAAAAGAGTGACACCTTAAACAAGTGTGCAACTTATGTTGTGACAGTTCATTTATAGATATTATTTTGAAGATACCTAGTTCTAGACATTATTTTGATGGTGCCTAGTTCTTCCCAGATCCTTTTCGTATGGAATAATTTCTGAAGTCCTGCAGCCGACATCTATCTTCATTTGTAAAGAGTGATATTATTATTATTCAATCCCTGATTATTTAATCCATTTCTCATGAATGTTACTAATTCAGCTGCTTTTTGGTGATGTGACTGTAAGAGCATATGAACTATAGTTTGATGCAGTAGTTGAGTTACTGCCTGCAAATTAGCAATGGTCATTTAAAGCTGACACTATACTTAGAAACCTGCTGCTACAGAGAATCGCAGTTGTCATAGCAGATATGCTGCTCCGTTCGAAATGAACTGTATACTTACATTGGTCTCAATGTCTTGTTATTGAGCTTTCGTGATGAGGAATTTGCAAACTGAAAACAATAATGCAACCTCTGAACAAAACAAAAGCTCGCATTCATCGTGACGCATCTGAACGTATCCATGTGTACCTCAAACCTGCCGATGACATTCCATCACAATTCGCTTGGCAAGTGGTGTTCCGAGAATTTTCTTACAAAATAATAATTTCAATTTTTTGTATTTCTACTTAGAAAATTAAATAACACATTCCTAAATATGGGTTTCTATGATACACTCCGATTATAAAATTGTACTTAATCGGGGATAATTTTCATATTTGCTGATATGACATTAATATGCTAGCTATATGACTAACTTTAATGAATGTCGCGAGTTTATTAGCTATATGACTAACGTTTAATGAAGACCACGTTACAATTATCACTAATTTTCTAATATGTTTCTTAGTAAAATCCATCGTTACAATAACATTTAAAGTATTTGCAGTTTGTTTCCAAATTGCATCTATGATCGCCTTTTTTCAAGAAGAAAGACCATAAAATCAATTTTCGCTAACGTGCAATATGAATGTAGCTCATTGATTAACATCTGCAGAAATATGATACCGCTTCCTGCATTCTCAGAATAAGGTCTGTGTTGTGTTGGCCAGTAAAATTTATTATGCCAATTTGTCTACTTTTATTATGCTAGTTTTTTTTTGCTTATTAAACTTAACAGTTAATCTATTTTCTCTGATATGCGAACATGTATGAACCATCAAATTTTATACATAATGCAGCTGTGTAAAACACGAAAGTTTTGAGAATTTATCTGTAATTTTAGCTCCAGTAGTATAAGAAAGTTTCTAATGTTCTCTAGTTCTTTACGTAAAATTAGTGACAGAAAAAGGCCTGAGTTCAATATTTTAAAAAATTGAGGGAGGAAGATCAAAATGTGTGAAAAGTTTTAGTGTTTCATATAACCGAACTTAGAAGAATTTTTTTAGCTATCGTCTATTTTATTTTCGAAGTTAAGAAGTTATGGTCGAGGCATTTTATGGGAAAATTATGTTAATGGGAATTCCTATAAAATGTTCTTACTAATGTAAAATTAAAAACAAACTAATTTTTACTGTCTCCTTTAATTCGTTTTAGACGAATCCAAAATTTCAAGGTAAACGATAACATACAACACGGAAATCATTATCTGATATAATGGTTTATTATCTGGTTGAACTAGCTTGATATTATGATAAGCCTAAACGAATAAACTGGCGTGAAACATCTAAAGCAAAATTTAAATATTCTATAAAAGCTGTATAAAAATTGGGAAAAGACTAATAAATCTTATGTAAAGTGAATTGTTAGTAAATATGCATCTTTCACATAAATGAAATCAATAAAACCCTGTTTGAAAATAACGCAGTGAAAATTCCAGCAACAAAACACATTCCCATTGGATAGGAATAGTTTTGCGTGTTTAAAAAAGGCTACAGTGCTTCAGAAAATACTCGAGAATTTTAATGACTTCAGTGACAAATAGCTTTGGTGACAGTTCTTTTTCTACTATGCGGTACTTCCTCTAAATCAAAAAGTTTTATTCTAACAGTAAGTCACGTCCGTTTAACAATTTCTAAATATTTTGCCCTAAGGTTTCAAAGTAATCATTAAAATTCTTTCTACACGGTTTAATAAGTATGTGTAATGAAACATGATTCTGCACGTGAACCTAATTTATCTGCAGCATTTTAGTAATTATATCAATGATTAATAACAACATATTTGCTTTTCAAATCATGTTTAATAAGCTTTCTGCTTTAAAAAACGCTTTAGAAAACCAAACCTAGAGTTTTAACACCTACACTGTTCAAAATAATTAATGGATCTTTCACTTTGTTGAAAAGACGCATATGTTGCAGCCATCCTTTTATAGGAAAATTATAGTTGAAAAACATTATAGTTACTCATTTTAGATTTGTAGAGACATATGGCCCTATAAAATTTGGCTTAAATATTTTTTCTTCAATATAAAAGAAAAAATATTCTTTAATGGATTTATCAAGTTTTCAAATGTTTCAGTGTTCAGAAGCGAAAAGCTTAAGCAATTTGTGTTTCTGAATATTTCTTACGATATTAAAAACGTATGCGATCTTCCCGAACAGCTAAAGTAGCAGAAAATCTGTGTGACATGGAATGTATCACGTGGTTCAGCAAATTTAAAGGCAATCTCTTCCACTCTTCTACAAGTCTCCACATAGCCTCAAATTGTTAGACAAGGTCTTGGTCATTCCGCAGAACTTCCTCTTAGACCACCCATGTATGTTGTATACGTTTTAGGTAAGATCAGCATGCAAGCCTTTCCATATGCTCGAATTTCATCTCCCAAAACCAAATTTTTACAGGGCGTGTTTTGTGAAATAGAAAATTATCTTAAAAAATGTATTGCCGATGGCTCTTATACAAGCCAAGATGAAATATCCAAAGATCCTTATACCTTCTACAAATCAGATTGTCTTTCGCATCGTGTAGAGGTCGGTATGTCCTCATACAAGCGTTCCTGTCGAAATTACCAGTCCTTTACGTCGGTTTTCTTACCTTTCATGCACGGGATTAGACTTATTTACGATATTGCGTTCTCTTTATATAAAGCTACAATGATCTGCTAGCTCGAAACAGAATCTTGATCCATCTATAACGAGAACTTAACCCCTTTTGTGTTATTCTACTACGATGCTCATCTACTCAGTTACCCTCATCGTACGGTATCTTAAGATTAAAGGACCATAAACTTTACAAACCGTACTAATGAAGGCAATTTTGTTTGAGTCAGTACGTTTTGTGGCATTTATTATTCTCTTTTCGGTGAGTAGTTATTGGTAAAAATGGCTCCAGCTTTTGTTGTTTCACATAGGCAGTTTTGACTGACCTTCTACGAACATTTGCTTGGAATTGGTCCCAGCGTCAATATATTGGATTCGGAAAGACACCAAACAATTGCCTGCTTGTTTTTGTGGCTCACGAGTTCCTATCCAACCGTTGACTCTTGCAAATCATATCCCTGAGACATTGCTCGAAATCTATCTGCAGAAACGAACGAGAAATATACCACTGTGAAACCTAAATAGCATAATACTGGATAGAATCCCAGTTATCTACTGTCATATTTATGTGGGACCCCCGAGTTCTATAGCCACCAGAGGGCATCACCTGTGCGCCTGCAGCGAGAGCGAGGTGGAGACGAGGATATCAGAGAACCGCGTGAAGGTGTGGTGACAATGGTAGCGAACGCGAGTAGGCGCCGTCCGTTTATTTAAAAATAACAAAACTGAGTCAGAACTGTGAATTGTATCCAACAAGCGCGAGAAGGCGCTAAAGCACTGTTATCTAATTCAATCTGTATAGCTTTCCCCCACAGAAAAATCTGGGGGCTCTACCAGGGATATTACCAAGAAACAAGCAAGGTAAATCATTATTTTGTTTGAATTTACTATTGTAATTATGAGTGTATTGAATAACATCAGAAAACAGGATTTGAAAATAATCGCAGATGAATTAGGCCTAACAGTGCCGGCTGAAGCTAAAGTCATCGAAATCAAAACTATCATTGAGAATGCTAGTATTTATAAAACTGATCCTGAATTTGTTCGCGGAATTATTAAAGCTGTTGCAGAGGATCAAAAGAACAAAGTGACTGAAGAGCAGTCAAAATTAGAGTGCGAAAAACTTAAGTTAGCTCAACTTGAGAAAGAGATCGAGCTCCAAAAACTGAAGTTACAATTGGCTGGTGAAAATGCCAATCGTGCTGTGTTTACAGATTCTGAACCGGTATCGCGAAGTTTAGAGAATATCATCAAAAGCGTTAAAACACTAACTATAGCTGTCCCTCAGAGACCGGAAGCTCTGCATTTGTTTTTTCAATCGCTTGAAAAAGCTTTTACTACTAAAAGCGTACCAGTTGAGTTAAAATCAGAAGTATTGATTAATTTATTAGGTGATAAATGTAATCATGTTTTAACATATGCTTCTGAACAGGAAATCGCAGATTATGATAAATTAAAAGCACTAATCTTGAGGGAATTTCAGCCGACACCGCGTGAATGTTTGAATAATTTTAAAAATGCTCAGAGACATTCGTCTGAGTCGCATGTTCAGTTCGCGTCTCGACTCGGTGCAACTTTCGATTATTATTGTAGGTTAAGAGAAGTGGATGATTTTAAGAAATTGTGTGATCTCATTGTATCTGATAAGTTGTATGAAACGCTTGATTATAAAACAAAGGAACATATTAGTGTTCGGGAGGGTCAAAGTTGGTTCCCACCTAATCAATTGGGTAGAGAATGTGACTTATTTTATTCATCCAGGGGCAAGTCCTTAGCTGATATGAGTAACGCGCGAATCGAAACTCAAGAAAATAAAAGGTTTAATTTTTCCAAAAACAATCTTAAAAAAGCACAGAGTAATTCGAAGGATTCAGAATGCAAAGTCGTAAATCAAAATAATAGTAAATCAGAACGTACTTGCTATGTATGCGGGAGTAAAGGTGAATTGTTTCATTTTGCGAAAAACTGTCCTAACCGTAAGGAAGAAAATTCATGTCAAAAAAGGTGTCCGGGTTGAAAATTAGATCGGATAATACAATTAGGAATGAGTTAGAATTTATTGAATTGTTGATTGATGGTAGGAAAATAAAATGTTTAATAGATTCCGGAAGTGAATTAATAGTTGTAAAGAAATCTCTTTTTCCGAATAAAATACCATCGGGATTGATAGAAATCAAAAGTTCTTTTGGTCACGTGGTTAAAGCGGAAACGGCTAAGTTTATTTTTTCTTTATGCGAAAGCGGTAAACAAATTGAACTAGAGGCAGCAATGGTTTATGAGCTGATAACGGATTGTATATTCCCACCGTCATGTCTGGAAAAGCTTGGTGGCACCTGCTCTGATCGGGTGATGATTACGCAATGTGGTAATAACTGCGTCTCTTCGGAAAGGAATTTTTTGTCTTTTATTTCTGCAGCCATTGAAGGAGACAGCGAAATAGATTTAACGCACATTACTGACCAAGGATTACGCAATACTGTTTCCACTCTTATTAAAGAATATAAACCACGAGAAAAACCGCGTAGTACAGATTTAAAACTGAAAGTAATATTAAAGGATGAAATACCAGTTTCTCAGCGTTCGAGGCGAATTCCTTTTGCTGACCAAAAACTTGTTGATGACCAAATAGATGAATGGTTAAGGGATGGAATTATAAAGCCATCTTGTTCAGAATATGCTTCGCCAATTGTTTTGTGTAGAAAAAAATCGGGCCAGATACGTGTTTGCGTTGACTTCAGGGAATTAAATAAAAAAATAGTAAAGGATTCTTTTCCCATGGCACAAGTAGAAGAGGTTTTAGATCATTTGGGTGAAGCAAAGGTTTTTTCGACGTTAGACTTAAAAAATGGTTTTTTTCATGTTCCTGTGGAGGAAAACTGCACTAAATATTTGGCATTCATTACACATGCAGGTTTATATGAATTCCTAAAAGCGCCTTTTGGTTTGTGCACGTCGCCTAGTGTGTTCCAAAGATTTATTTATAATGTGTTTAGAGATTTAATTCGGGATGACACTGTTGTTACTTACATGGACGATTTTATTATTCCAGCGCGAAATGAGAAAGAAGGTTTAGAAAAGTTAAAGCGCGTTTTAGAAGTAGCCAAAGAGTACGGTTTGGAGATTAATTTTAAGAAATGCCAGTTTTTAAAAAGAAAAATAGAATTTCTCGGGTACATCATTAAAGATGGTACAATTCGCCCCTCTTCTGAAAAAACAAGGGCCGTTCAAAATTTCCCGGAGCCCAAAAACCTTAAGCAGATTCAGAGCTTCTTGGGTCTGACGGGATATTTTAGGAAATTTATTGCAAACTATTCGAAAATAGCGAAACCGCTAAGTGATCTTCTTCGTAACGGGGTAGAATTCAAATTTGGGCCTGAGCAAAAAGAGGCATTTAACAAGTTGAAAGAACTGTTATCGACAAGTCCTGTTTTGCATATTTTCAAACAAGGAGCACCGCTAGAATTGCATACAGACGCTAGCAGTCGTGGTTTCGGCGCTGTATTGCTACAAAAGTCTGATGATGGACAGTTGCACCCCATTTACTTCATGAGTAAAAAAAACTAGCGTGCAACAAGAGAAGCTGTCTAGTTATGAGCTTGAAGTTTTAGCTATAGTGGAAGCTTTAAAGAAATTCAGAAATTACCTTTTGGGATCTAAGGTCAAAATAATTACCGACTGCGATGCTTTTCAAAAGACTATGTTCAAGAAAGATTTAACTCCTAAAGTGGCAAGATGGGCGTTACTTCTGGAAGAATTTGATTATGAAATTGTTCACAGATCTGGGCAGCAAATGAAGCACGTGGACGCATTGAGTAGAAACGCTGTCATGATGGTTACCTATTCTAGGGAGAAGTTACTGCCAAAATTGTAGCTGCGCAAAGAAGTGATGAGCGTCTCCAGTTGCTGAAAACTTTAGTCGAGCAAGGACTAAAGGAAGATTTCCTAGTGAAAAATGGTGTATTATACAAGTTCGAAAGTGGTCGTGAGTTACTTGCGGTACCCGAAGCATTGGAGTTAGAAATCATACGTAGTATCCACAACAAGGGACACTTCGCAGTGTCTAAAACGGAAGATTTGCTGAAAATGGACTTCTATATTCCTAACCTTAGGAAACGAATTGAACAAGTTATTTCAAATTGTGTAGAGTGTATTTTGTGCGACAAAAAACGAGGTAAAGGCGAAGGGTTGTTGAATCCCATACCAAAAGAGAGTATCCCGTTGAGCACTTTTCACATTGATTTTATAGGGCCATTACCTTCGACAAATAAGAACTATAATCATATCTTGACCGTCGTTGATGCATTTACAAAGTTCGTGTGGCTCTATCCAGTAAAGGCTACATCAGCTCAAGAGGCATTGCAGAAGCTGAAACTGCAACAATCAACTTTCGGTAATCCATTAAGAATAATAAGTGATAAAGGTACGGCTTTTACGTCCAAAGACTTTGAAGAGTACTGCAGACAAGAAAAGATCCAGCACATATTTACAACTACAGGAGTTCCTAGAGGGAATGGGCAGGTGGAAAGAATTCATCTGACTCTGGTTCCAGTCCTATCCAAATTATCCATAGATGATCCTACCAAGTGGTACAAATACGTTGGAGATGTACAACGGATCTTGAACAGCACTAAGAGCAGAAGCACAAAGAGCTCCCCTTTTGAGCTCCTCACTGGTGTGAAAATGAGAAATCGAGAGGACTTAAAGATTATTGAAATTCTCGAAGAAGAAGAAACAAATGTTATGATGAAAGATCGAGAAGATATGAGAGAGGAAGCAAGGAAAAACATCTTAAAAATTCAGGAAGAGAATAGAAGAACGTACAATAAGAAGAGAAAAAAGGCACAGGTATACAACGTGGACGATCTAGTGGCCATTCAAAGGACGCAGTATGGAGGTGGTTTAAAGTTAAGACCAAAGTTCTTCGGTCCATATCGTGTAACAGCGAGAAAAGGCAAAGACCGGTACCAGGTGGAAAAAGTAGGACAGCATGAAGGTCCTGGCTGTACAACTACGGCAGCTGATCATATGAAACTCTGGACTGTTCCTGCTTAGGACTGTGCGGCCCCTCCGCAACTTGTATTTTTTTGTTTTTTTTTTCCTTTTCTTTTGTTTTTTTTAAATCTATTTTCAGGTTCTGTTTTGATGTACCAGTGTAGCTGTTCCGTGTTTTCGAGGGCGAAAACAAAGTCAGGATAGCCGAACTGTGGGATCCCCGAGTTCTATAGCCACACCAGAGGGCATCACCTGTGCGCCTGCAGCGAGAGCGAGGTGGAGACGAGGATATCAGAGAACCGCGTGAAGGTGTGGTGACAATGGTAGCGAGCGCGAGTAGGCGCCGTCCGTTTATTTAAAAATAACAAAACTGAGTCAGAACTGTGAATTGTATCCAACAAGCGCGAGAAGGCGCTAAAGCACTGTTATCTAATTCAATCTGTATAGCTTTTTCTGTATATTATTAAATGTTTCTGTGGCGTGGAAAAGGTGTGGAGGTGTAATTTACTAAAAGAGAACATCTTCAAGTTTCCCCCACATTTATAAATTTAGAAATTTTCTTCTTTTAATATCATTTTGCTTAAGAATTCTATTTCTGATGGCTTTGAAGTGGTTAATTTGTATTCGGAAGATTTTAATTTAGATTTTAAATGCTAGGTGAATGATAATGTTGCTAAAGCATCAGACTTTGATGCCTTAACATTTTAATCAGCAATTTAGTCTGTAATTTAAAAACAAATGTGTCTCAGAAGTAGTAATTTCTGTATTAAATCAGACAAAAAATGAGACCTGAATGAAAACATAACGCTCGTGGTTCCAAAACTGTTGTGTGTCGTACAATAATATTGAATGTTTTTGCTACGAGAAGAATGAAATATTTTTGCTTCATAACTACGAGCTACAATAAGGATGCAAATATGTATAGTTTACTAGTAGGTTATTGTTGAAATATCAATGAACAGATAAGAAAGAATGTAGACAGAATCATAACCTTTCAAACACTTCATTTGTTAATACAGAAGACTCCAAATTAACCTTTGTAATACTAGTGACGATGTCCCCGTTAACTAAAATCACAGTGTGGGGTTTCACCTCCTTATTTGACAATTCATTCCTTGAAACCTCAAACACTGGTAAGGGAATAATCGCTTACCAGTGTTTGAGTTTGTGAACAGAGACGTAAGACTCAAGAAGGGTTAGTTACCCTTTATTTCTCAAAATAAATATGACACAATCAGCTCCTAACTCGGAGAGTACAGCAAAACCTCCACTTGGGCTTGAACTCAAATTAATATGAAATTAGACTTAACTAAGCTTAACTAAAGCTAACTGAAAAATATAGCCGAAGCTATCAAGATTCTAAGTAGTTGGTTCCTTAATCTCAACACATAATTAAGTCGGTGAAGCCAAACAAATCCCTAAAGTACGGCTGAGCGTAGAAATAGCTTAAAGAGAGATGTAGCCAAAGGCAGTCATGTCATGAACTCGGGCTCTCTAACGAAGCCGGTGAAACATCGACTTAAATACTACTCTTACTCATTTGCATTACCCGCTTTTCTGAAAATACATTCTGGTAGGAAATTGTAAGCTGAAGCTAGAAGGGCTAGGAAAGATGCATAAACTAAAATAACTGTTATAAAATTAGGATAAAGGTTACAACGGATAAACCGGCAGCAGGAAAGCATAGGAAAGATGAATAACCGACAATATAATTACATTGAAAAATATTATTAATAATTTTCTTGTATTTTAAGCAGTAGTCATTTGGAGAATAAGTTCATTTTATTACATGAATTAAACCTGCATTCAAAAGAAGAATAAACTTCAAAACAGAAATAACAATGTTTTGATTTATATTAGTCTTGTATTTCTAAAGCAGTCAGTGTAACACCTAAGATTAATAACTCTATACTTCTGGCTATAGTTTTATGATTTAGTTATTTATTTCAGCGGATGAATTAACAATGTTTATATATTGAAGATTATGTACAATTAAATTACATACAAATTATTTACAACTATTAAAAAGGCATAATCATGCAATACATATGCTATGCACGTTTCCTCACTGGATAATTTGCAGACGAAACATGCAATACAATTTTCTTCCAAGTAAAACGCAATAATTTTGTTTGGGCATAATACCAAGTTCGCGAAATAGGAAAATAAAACACCTTGAAGAGGTTTCTTTTAAGTATTTACTAAAACTTAAGAAGTGTTTCTGGGAAAAACAATTCAGTAAGTCCCATTGCTTTAAACCTCATCATAATTTTACCTGTTTAATGCATGTTTTATAATAAAAACGTTTTACTAGACATGTTATATATATTGTATAATAGTTTGTGTTAGAGTATGTCTGTTTGGGACGCATTTTTCGCAAAAGAAATAATAATGTAAATTTCCTTTTTTCCATTTTTCTCTTTATTATTCCCATATATTGTGAAAAAATAAATGTGGTTTGACAGAAATATGTAGTAAAGGAATAAGAGAGAAATGTCTTATATGGACCAAATATCTTGATTAATGTGCAGCATAATGTAAAAACATAACCTAAGAACAACAAAAATTGTTTTTTGCACGTTGATTACAGAAGAGTCTATTGTCCAGATTTTTTTCTGTGCTAGTTCTAAAATTCTTTAATAAATAAATAGCTATTTCACCGTATGTCACAACCTTGTGTTCCTTTTGCTTTCAGCTGTGATAGAGAGAAAAAAGATTTGGAAGAAAGCCAAGAAAGTGCAAGTGAAAAGGGTCCCGATATTATCCCTGAATCTAAAGAGTCGGAAGGTAAAGTTCCAATTTTCTTTCATAACTTCCTTTTGGCAAGCATTTGCTAATTTTTTGTGTTGTCAATGTCATTGTTTTGCACAAAGAGAATCGTACAGAAACTAAGAAGAGTGATTACCAAAGCCGTTTTTAACTCTAAACAAAGCAACTTCTGTTCAATACATGATTAAGATTAAGATAATGTGAATATTTTTATCTTACGAAAACAATAGGTAAAACTTTCTTAAGTGTTGTTTTTTAAGAAGTGTAATAAAAAAATCTTTTCAAATTATCTTAGTATCAGGATACTTTCTAATGATTAATGCTTAAAATATTTCTTTTTGTATAGATTATAAGGGATTTTATAAGCTTCAAATTCTGCGATACTCCACCTTTATCACAAATATACTCTAACATATCCATACTTGGCTAAATGCGTACTGTCTTGGTGTTTGCTCTAGAGCAACTGTCTGGCTCCTTTCTTACATTGAGCCTTTAATACTTTACTAAGAGATAAAACAGGTCAATATTAAGTAAAGTCAGTTTGATTTTGATTAAAACTTTGCTTAGATAGGTATTAAAATATAAGGATGGTACATTTTAATCATCGAATTTGGAAGAAACGTTTCTTCAATACAACTATTTAAATACTAACCTAAAGTGCTCTTGAACATTTTACTTCACCATTTCTAAAAGATCTGTTTTCTTAAATTCCAACAGAATCCTTCATTAAAAAATAAACGTGATTGTTCCAATTTTGTTTGACCTGGGTCACCAATATTACCTCGTGATAGCCATAAAGATCATAGGTTTATTTTTTTTTTGAGAAAATTTAGCATTACGTGTTTAGATTTACGTCTGTTAAATCTTGAAATAGTCTCCTAATTTTAAACATGTTTGCGAAAGTTGTAAAATGTGAGTCAAATTGTGTTAAATTATGAGTTTCTTAATCTAAATGAACAAAAAATAGAATCTAATACCTTAAATTTCCCATTTTCTGAATTTCCTTTGCATCATCTTAATAAATGCAAGTGCAATTTTCAAACTGCAACTTTAATTTGTATATTACTAAAAAAATTATATAAAATTGTTCTTTATTGAGAGACTTCGAATACTTAGATATTTTTTCATTTGTGTTTATTTTTCTTGTATTATCTGAGATATTCAAGATTAATTCCTTCTAGTCTTTTGCTTTTCCTAAATTAAATGGAATGCTACTCCGTTTCTGCTCGTAGTTTTTGATCCGCGTTGAAAAATATTTAAAAAAAGATACAACCAACTTCACGCATATAAATGATTTTTGATGTAGTGGCACCCACCATTTAGTTAATTGCATAATTATTTAATGATGAAGTATTTAATCTTATATCAAAATTTTAATTGTGTCAAACGTCCTTTTTCCCTTGAAAAATGTCTTGCCATGAACAGTTCATAGATAAAATTTTGCTGCCTGCAGCTTAACATTTTGACAGCTAAAATTCCGGCATATGATCGCAAATAAAATTTGAACTAAATATGTAATTAATTCAGTTTGAGCTGGCAAGGATTCTCAGTTTCACCACTTCAAGTAAAATATATTTTATTCTACATTTCTGGTAAGAATTACTTTATTTTTCCAAAATAATTTAAATGGGATATGAGGTCTAATATGATTTAAATAGAATTTGAGAGACAACAATTTAATACTAATTTACAGATCATAGTGATTCAATAATTTATTTAATTATTCATGCAGGAATGAAATTCTATTCAAGTTGGAAGATCTTTATTTGATGAAAGAGACATATCGTTAAAATTGTCCCCGTAGTTACCGACAGAAAATGAAATAACAAATCCTTAATTTTCGTTCTGATTAGCAGCGGTCACATTATAAGTTTATGTATTGTTTTATTTAGATTTAGTTGACAAAAATATTAAATTATATTTAGAAACGTTTATTTTGTCAACAAAGATTTTTATAACAGTATATTCTTTTGTGTGATTGTTTGGAGTGGTTTTATATAAATTATATATTACTAATATACGAAGATGCAGATCTTAAAATTTTAATTTTAAGTGCATTTCTTTCGCTTGCTGGTGCACTGGACTGCTTGGAATGGTAAACTATGGAAACATTTGATATTTTCATCTTATTCAATAATTGTAACTTTATGTCTTTAACTTCTGGGAAGAGGAAATTTTTGAAAGAGTTATTATTCTTTCAACATATAATAGCAGTTAAGCTACTATTTCTGTACCTAAACAATATACAGATTTTAATGAGTTCCGTGATACTGTTTTTATTTTGCAAAATTCAACTTCAAATTTTTAGAATTAAATTAATGCAGTCAAAGTCAAACAAAGCCACAGGGAAAACATTTTTAATTATCATTTAGAGTATTTAGGAACTATTTTAAAAAGATTTAACTTGTTTGCTCCTTTTAAAGCTTGAAATTAAATGAGAAGAAAATTAGTTTTATCATATGTAATGATCTTATCTTTAGGATTTAATGCATTGTAAAAGCTGGGATTATATTAGGCAGAATTTGGAGGAATTACATTAAAAATACCTGCAACCAAGTCGTTCCGATTTCGAGCGCCGCTATGTTATTCTACCACATTATTTATTATTCACGCAACCTGGTAAAGGTTACTGTTATCCCATTCCTTCAGCTAGAAAATAAAATGATAATTTTCATGATTAACTGCAAAACAATCTAACTTAGAAATATATGAAATGCACGAAATATTGAAATGAAATATGAAAACGTTATTAATTAAACCATTTGTGAGCTTGCTATTTCAGTTAACAAATCCATATTCAGTGGCTAAAACTAAGCGAAAAGACACAGATAAACACTGTAATCACATCCTAAATATAATATTATACAATGCCAGAGGAGTTACGCATTATAAATTCTGAACTTATAAGGTATTTCTCCCGCCTTCTTAGCATGCTATCGTGGTATAATGGCCAGCACACTCGGAGCGTATTCGAGGGGTCCTCGGTTCCAGTCATTTTGTTTGCTGGAGTTGCTCATTTTTTATCTCTCCTCCTTCCGAAAAACCTAATGTCTGTATAGTGGCGCTCGAACTGGAAAAGGTGGTGGATGATGATTCTTCACCATGATTTGGCGATTGGGTCCTCTAATTCCCAGTCGCCTTTAAAAGGGAGAGTATATAAGGCATTTCTCCCGCCTTTCTAGCATGCCTCCGTTGTGTAATGGCCAGTACACTGTGCGCGTATTCGAGAGGTCGGAGTTTCGAATCCCGGCGAGGGCATTGCTCATTTCTCATATCTCCTGCAAGCATGAAAAATCCTAATGTCTCTACAAACATACAACTGAATAAAAATAAAATACAATGAAACATTAATGCGCTTCCTCCGGAAACTGATTCTGAAGTACTCGAGATGAAATTTAAAAGTAAATAAGCACCCAATAAAAACCTAGAAGACAGAAATATATCTCTAAAATCATAGTCTCTAAATAGCTAAAATTGTATTATTTTAACATAATAAAAATACATGTACTATATAGGAATAAATGCAAAGTTAATATTATCTGAGTTGTAAATATGATTTTTTCATAGAGTATTCAATAACATAACATTATGTTTTCAAGGGCGATAAAATTTTCTTGAATATCAGTGTTATGACTAGACACTAATAACTCCCAACTACCCGTTGTGGAGCTGTGTCCTCAGGTTCGAAAACAAAAGTTACTTCCATTTCATACATATTCTCAAAATAAGTATATATTCTCAAAATGTTCAGTTATTTAAAAATGAATAAGCAATGAAATAAAAAATATGAAGGGGATTACTTACCCCTCTTTCCTTCTTTATTGAAAAGATTTACTACGCATCACAGTTGGCGAAAATCACCTTTCGTTATTCATAATTTTACACAAGAGTAAAAAGGTCTGTCTTAACACTTCCGATTCATCAAGCGCTCTCCTTCCCTCCCCCCTATGGCACCAGTTCGTCCGTCTCTTTAGCATAAACATAAACATTTTATTTGTGGACGACTAATGCCATCTATTGGGGAAAAGTTGAGCCGAACATGTAGATGTAATATCCTCCCACCATTGATTTAGTGGTAACAAATCAATTACAAAGTGAGATATCAAAAACTCAACTTACCATTGCATTATACAATTACTTACAACATGGAAACTGGAAAATTAGCAATTCCCTACTATCTATATGAAAAGATACAAAATTTAAAGAAAATTAATAAGTGTACATAAAACCTTTTCCAGTAGCAACAACAATATATGAAAAAAATGAAGAAAATGTTTAAAAAGTCTAGAGTTCAGTGTTTTAGTCTTTGGATAAATTTAGTCTTTGCACAGTCTTTATTCGTCGGCCAAATCTAGAAAGTCTTTCAGGAATGGCCTGCACAATCGGATCTTCTTCTGAAATCTCTAATGGGTACAGTTTCCTTATAGGACGCACCAAAATTCCGATTTTCGTTTTCACTTGGGCTACCCGAGGGCAACCATCTCTGCTGGGAAAAATCTTTTCCACTCTGACCAAAGGCCAATGCTGCCGTTTAACATTATCTTGGCCAACCAGTACTACGTCACCGATTTTTAGAGATCGACTCTTCTCACCGGCCCTCTGAACTAGCTGGCCCAAGTATTCTTTCCGGAAACGAGTTCGTAATTCATCACGCAACTTTTGACAATGTTTGAATAGTAATTGAAGTTTTTCTCGATCAATTGTGTCAAGATCAGGTATTCCTATTTCTGAAATGTCCTGTAAAAACATGGACGGGGTAAGTGGCACGAGATCACATGAACTATCCGAAATATATGTAAGAGGCCTACTGTTGATTTGTGCCTCCACATCGCATAAAATGGTCGATAATTCTTCGTATTTCACAGAAGAGTTTCCTAATACTCGTAACAGAAGTGATTTGACAGATCGAATAAGTCGCTCCCACCAACCGCCCCACCAAGCAGCGGCTGGGGGAATGAACTTCCAAATCAGAGGTTTCACATCTGTAGTAGAAAGTTGTATTGTATGCCAATTTAAACTTTTCAACGCACTGTCCGCTCCTGCGAAATTGGTGCCGTTGTCTGTGTAGATGGTAGACGGTCGTCCTCGTCTTGCAATAAATCGTCTTAACGCTTGTAAAAAAGTACTTGTGCTTAGAGATACGACTAGTTCTAGATGCACTGCCCTGTAGACAGCGCAAGTAAACAAGACGATCCATACTTTAGATCTGTTCTTTAAGAACAGAGGTCCACAGAGATCGATACCAACGACCTCAAAAGTGGCTGCATCACGAACACGGTCCAAAGGTAGATGGATTGGGGGAGTCGTGTATGCTTTCGAATTAAATCTCTTACAAATAATACATTTGGTTATAACACTTCTAATGGCTCTTCTAGCTGAGATTACAAAATATTTCTCTCTTAATTTTGCTGCCAGAATGTTCATTCCAGCATGGCAATTTTTTCTATGAAGTTCTGTTATTAAACATGTGACTAAATGGCTTTTGGAGGGGAGCAGAATAGGGTAGCGAAAATCAAATTCTTCCCCTCTTTCAATAATTTTTGTTTTAACTCTTATTAACCCTTCGTCGTCCTTAAGGATCACTAGACCTTTACAGCTATTTTCAATTTGTCCAAAGCTATTAAGTTGAACAACTTTCCAAAGATGTTTTTCTGCCTTTTCAATTTCCATGACTGAAAGGATATTTTTCCTCGAAACTGTCCGTTTGCGAGCATTGTTCACAAATCTTATCATCCAGCCCAAAATTCGAACAATCTTTGAAAACTGAGAAAACTTACAGTACCAGTTATTTGTTTCTGAAGTTACAATGAGACTGGTCAAACTGACACATTTCTTTCGTTCTTCTCTTACTGCTTCTTCATCTGTCTGACCCGTTAATGCAGGCCAGTATACCTCCTCTTTATGCAACCATTCTGGTCCCTCCCACCATCTCGATTCTAACAGTTGACGCGGACTACATCCTCGTGATGGGAGGTCCGCAGCATTTAACTCGCCTGGAATATAATGCCATTGATGTGGATCTGTTAATTTACAGATTTCCCTAACCCTGTTTCCGACGAAGGTTCCCCATTCGTCGTTTCTTCGTATCCACGCTAGTGCTGTAGTAGAGTCTGTCCAGTAATATACCGGGATATCAGAAAGAGCAAGTGCTTCTAAAATCATTATAGAAAGTCGTGCTCCCACAACACAACCTAAAAGTTCAAGCCTTGGTATAGTTATTTTCTTTAACGGTGACAATCGGCTTTTAGCCCCGAGCAATTGCACTGAAACTTTCGTTCCATCTTCGCATCTCAAATAAATCACCGTCGCGTATGCGTGCTTACTTGCATCGCAAAATGTATGCAGTGTCCAACTATTTCGAGCTCCAAATCCTACCCTTCTTGGTAATTTTATATTCTGTAGCAATTCAATATCGTCGTACCACTTCAAAAAACTATGACTGATATGGTCTGGGAGAGGAGCATCCCATTCTGATTTCAGCATCCAAGCCTCCTGGATCAATATTTTAGCTGGTAGTAATGCAGGGACAAGGAATCCAATAGGATCAAATATACCCTGCGTCACTGATAAGATTTCTCTTTTTGAGGGTTTAGAACTTTTCATTTCTATTTTGGAACTAATTCTTAAGCTGTCATCTTCTTTGTCCCACATTAGACCTAATACAGGAACTGAACAATTAATTTCCGTATCAGAAAACGTCAACGAAAATTCAGAGCTGATTTCGCTGTATGGTCCAAATTCCCACATCCTTAAATCCATTTTGGCTTTGATTATAATTTCGGTAGCGTTATCAATAAAGTCCTTCACCTCAGCTTCATTCTCTACAGATGAAATACAGTTATCTACATAAAAGGATTGAGAGAGTTTTTCTGCAAAATTTTTCCATTCTTCCGAAACGGTAGACAAATGGTAACGAATAACGGCTCCCAACAAAAACGGACTACAGGTAGCCCCAAATACTACTCTATTGTGTTGAAACTCTTGAATATGATTTTCATTTCTTCACCACAAAAACCTTAGATAATCTCGGTCTTCCGGTTTAACCTCTATTTGCGTGTATACGAGCCAGTTCCCCTTAGAAAGTCCTCCACGAAGGCATCCCTCCCTTTAGGCAGATATCCCTCGTGTGCTTTGCCATAATTGAATAACCTAACCTAACCTTAACCTCTATTTGTAGAAAAGCCCGTTTTATGGCCGAAATAACTCCTATAGCTTTTTCCCTAAACCTCAGCAGGATAGCTGGTATTTGTTCGATGAGATTTGGACCCTTTAAAAGACAGTCGTTGAGAGACGGGTTTCGACCTATTTTACAAGATGCGTTGAAAACCGGCCTAAATTTTGTAGTTAGACTATTTACTTTGATTACAGGGCGATGGGGAAGGAAGTGCCCGTTTATGTCTGTTCTCTCTCTTGGTACTTCTTCTATTACACCTTCTTCTAACCATTCTGAAAGAACCTTATCATAATCATCCAATTTATTCAAAGTCTTTAGTTTCTTGGTAGTACTCAGCAGTCTCCTTTCCGCAATATGTCGATTAGAAGGAATATCTGGTCTATTATTATGAACCCATGGAAGACTCACTCTGTAACGACCATCAACGTTTTGTTTTACTTCTTCCAGGAAGATTTCCTAATTTGATTCTTCCTCTTTTTTCTTGGATAATGTCTCCACTGGATCCATAATTCCAATGGTCTCCAACTTCCAAAGCTCTTGTACTTTCATTTCCCCAATAACTAAGTTGCTTTTAAAGGTTTGTGTGTACACGGGTAAAGCGGTTTGGGCGGAATTCTCAACCGGACCACAAACTGTCCAACCTAATTTAGTTTCTACTGCCGTAAGGCCTCCCTGCAACTGCTTGATTCTTCCTGTCAAAAGTCGACCATATACATCACTTCCTATTAATAACTCGATTTTTGTGGGACCTGCCCCTAGATCGGATAACCAAATTTTATTCTGTTTAAGTTCAGTCAGCAGTAAGTTTTTGGGAACACGAGGAACATTACCACAAATAATTTCTTGATCCAGAAATTCTAGTTCAAGAATCTCTTTTGAATTTGGACTACAAAGTCGAATATGGAATTTCTGATGAGGCTTTGCCTCAATGTAGGCTCCTCCGAATAAAGTATGTGCTAAACTTTCAGTGGAAACAGGTTTCAAATTTAACTCCTTGGCAGTAGAACTCAGGATATAACTTTTTTGAGAGCCGGTATCTAACAACACTCGTACCCTCTTTGTTTCATCACCTATAATATTTACTTCTAATGTCATAAGAGCTATATCTGGGGAACACTCATTTGTTATTGTACTCTGCAACACCTCGGGGGAATCACCCGTTTTCTCACTTCCCTTTTCCCTATCCTTGTGATGTGCTAACTGAGGACAAAGCATCACTAAGTGATCTTTAGAACAAACATGACAACATATTTTACTGTTACAAAATTTCGCAATATGACCAGGGCGGAGACACTTTAGACAACACCTTTTTTCTTTAACTATAGCAATTTTTTCTTTTAAAGGTAAAGAACGTACTTTTAGACAATCTTTACTTTCATGAATTTTGTCGCAGAAGACGCATTTAACCTCTTTTCCCACAAAAAAACCCGCTGTCGTTGGAACGCGTTTCTCATTTTTCTTAATTTTATCCCTTGCTGAATCTGCAGAATTTAAGCTACGAAAACTTTTGCGAGCTAATAACACGCGCTCATCATTTTCTACTTCCTTGTGTAAAAATTTTATCAGCTGCCCGAGACGCATAGTCTGGCTCGATGCGTGGAATGCTTCGTCAGATGTTTCCACTCCCGGGTCTTCTGACCTACTTGAACTCCTGTGCCATGCCTTCAAAAGATCTTCAGACAAGCACGATTCGATAAGTGGAAAATCCACTGAGCGTTATCGGGATTAACGCCCATGGTTTCCAATGCTCTTAAATGCGCTTCCAACTTATCGACCAATTTGCTAAGCGGTAACCTTTCCTTTTGATTCCCTACATTCTGTATCGCTAATTTCAATAATTCCCTTACGTAAACTTCCGTCAACAGTTCCACATTGCCAAATCTTTTTCTTAATGCAGAAATTGCCTTTTCATAATTTTCGCTAGTAATCGGATAACTATCAATAAACTCTTTAGCTCGACTACCCGGCAACATAGATTGTGATAAATAATGAAATTTTTCACAATTATTTAAGTCTTCGTTTTCATGGATTTCTTTTGGATGATGATTCTTCACCATGATTTGGCGATTGGGTCCTCTAATTCCCAGTCGCCTTTAAAAGGGAGAGTATATAAGGCATTTCTCCCGCCTTTCTAGCATGCCTCCGTTGTGTAATGGCCAGTACACTGTGCGCGTATTCGAGAGGTCGGAGTTTCGAATCCCGGCGAGGGCATTGCTCATTTCTCATATCTCCTGCAAGCATGAAAAATCCTAATGTCTCTACAAACATACAACTGAATAAAAATAAAATACAATGAAACATTAATGCGCTTCCTCCGGAAACTGATTCTGAAGTACTCGAGATGAAATTTAAAAGTAAATAAGCACCCAATAAAAACCTAGAAGACAGAAATATATCTCTAAAATCATAGTCTCTAAATAGCTAAAATTGTATTATTTTAACATAATAAAAATACATGTACTATATAGGAATAAATGCAAAGTTAATATTATCTGAGTTGTAAATATGATTTTTTCATAGAGTATTCAATAACATAACATTATGTTTTCAAGGGCGATAAAATTTTCTTGAATATCAGTGTTATGACTAGACACTAATAACTCCCAACTACCCGTTGTGGAGCTGTGTCCTCAGGTTCGAAAACAAAAGTTACTTCCATTTCATACATATTCTCAAAATAAGTATATATTCTCAAAATGTTCAGTTATTTAAAAATGAATAAGCAATGAAATAAAAAATATGAAGGGGATTACTTACCCCTCTTTCCTTCTTTATTGAAAAGATTTACTACGCATCACAGTTGGCGAAAATCGCCTTTCGTTATTCATAATTTTACACAAGAGTAAAAAGGTCTGTCTTAACACTTCCGCAAGCGCTCTCCTTCCCTCCCCCCTATGGCACCAGTTCGTCCGTCTCTTTAGCATAAACATAAACATTTTATTTGTGAACGACTAATGCCATCTATTGGGGAAACGTTGAGCCGAACATGTAAATGTAATAATCAGTCATTTGAATAATATTAAGTCTGAATTTTTATTAATTCTCTAAGAACACAGAATGCCTCAGAACAGGCAGCAGGATGTTAAAATAGGCAGCTGAATTCGTCTTGAAGATTTTCAGGAAACACTTGTCAGAACTTCTGTTCCTTGAGTGATTTTGCAAACATAACTGGAGTCCTGAATAAGAACAGGAAGCTTACTCAAAGCTATGTTCGTGTGTGCGTGGAACAGGCAACACAAATGAGAAGGGGTTAACTTTACCCTTTATTTCTCACAGCGTGCAAGCGCTCCCGCACTTCGGGATAACAGAGACCAATACTTTTGGTCTAAAACGTAGAAAATAAGAAATAAACTAACTTAACTAAATGAGAACTAAGATGTTTTACAGAGAATAGTAACGCCAAGATTGGCCCTTTAATACTCCGTATGTAGTGAGCAGAATGCAAAGACTACAATACATCTTCAAATATCAGCGAGAACTAAGTTCTGGTCTTAAAGGCAGATATAAAAAGCACACGCGTGGTAAAGGCAGCGAGAAATCTCTCTGTTTGTCTTCTTACCTGCGGCTAAAAGCCATGTCTTAAATTCTTCTACAGTTTGCTACCTCATTTGCATAAACAAAATCTATTCGCGCTTATTCTGGCCGGAAATGGAAAATAAGAGAAGATAGCAAATGTTTAAAATAAAGTAAACGTTAGTAAAACTTAAAATCCTTACACACTTAGTAAATCCATAACTATTGTATTCTTAAGAAAGCGACGCGTTGACAGATTGTAAACCATTGGTCTAAAATACATGAAAGCACTTGTTATAAACTAGTCATGTAAGTTCATTATGAAATTCTCATCGAGTAAGCTGTAAATGCTCCAAGCTCTGGTTTTATAGTGGGGTGTATTCAAGCTAACGATGTCGCTTTCATCTACCAAAAGCTATACTTAATTTTCACTATACAGATGTTCAGATTTTTCAATGGACGGAAAACTGTTTTTTTCCGATGAAACAAAGTAACCCGTAAATCCCAGTGTGCACGGCACTTTATTAAAAACTAATTGAAGGAAACAACTAAAATTGTCATTGTCATTTCTTCAAGAAGTGGGTATACAGAAAATTTTTAAATTATATTTTTGTTGATAACAACTAGGTCTGAGAACTCTTGAAACTACTAAAACAATTAGCTATATTTTTTTAATTTTACAGAGTATTCGCTTTCTATTGGAGCTAGGGTTTTTACGCATTTTTGGAACGATTTCGATAAAGAAATTACAGATGAGATAAACATGTATGTTTAGATACATGAAGTTATTTATAATTTTATGAAACATTTAAAAATCATTTTAATAAGAATAAACTATGTAAACGATATCAGATTATATTACACTTAAATAAAAGCAAGCTCAACAGTTTTTATCACTTGTTTTACAAATGTTGCACGTGTCCATATCCACTAATATGGCGGATATCTGTAAAGGTAATGTTCCATCAGGATAATGCAAGACCACATGTGTCTGCATTCACCGGTTGGACTCTGTACGGATTTGAATGGGATCTTTAGCCACATCCACCATATAGCCCCCGACATCGCTATTCCGGACTTCTACATTTTTTTCACTCCATTCTGTACAGAACATTCGAAATGAGGTTGATCTGTTTTTGAACTCTCGGCCACCTGAAGTTTCAACGCCGAAGGCTTTGAAAAACTACCAAACCATTGACAGAAAATCATAGATTTGGATAGTGGTTACTAGCTGCTCTAAAGGCGCTGCTTTCGTGTTTTTTTTTCTAACTTTATTAATAGCATTTTTTGCCGGAACACGTTTATTACAACCAGATAGTATTGATCTTTTTTTTTCTTTTCCTGTTTTTTCTCAACAACTACGTTCAGTGAGACAATTAGACCAGAGTCAGTCAAGTTAGTTTAAAATACGAAATATTTCCCTTGACCTTTTCTTATTATTGCTATTAATAATATCATAATCCTGAATTGGAATTGTGGGCTTATGTGCTTTCCGTATTTTATTGTAGAATTTTTCTAATAATTTTGAGACGTAATTTATGATCAGGCGAATTTCGCATTCGATATGTATTGCTTCCTTTCGAACATATCAGGGGCAGTTAACAATCTGCGTAAGCATTATGTTTTGCATTTACTGGATTCTTATTTGAAAACTTTAATATTGAGGACATTAATATCCCCGAAAAGGACAGACTAGACATAAGTGATAATAGGACGCAACGTGGTCTTACAAATGAGTAATTTATGATATATAGCTAAAGTTGTTTGGAAATATTAAGGGGTTAAGTTCATTTTAGAGCTCAAAAATCTAAGACTAGTGTTTTATATGGGGTTTTCATGTTAAATGATGATCGGGAATAGCATGGAAGTATTCTTCTTCTTTGGTCTTAGAGAATAGCAGTATCATGCATTGTGAGACATCTGCATCTGTTTCCTTTCTGAGTTAACACGAGTGCTTCAGTTTTTCCATTGTTGATCCTTCTTTAGCTTCCATTTTAAGATAGAACTCAAGTGCATGAATATGAGATTGTAGTTTTTGGATAAATGTGCTAAGAGATATACTTGGAAAGTTCCATTGAAATCTGAGTTGATATTAGCATTATTTACTCCTTGAGCATAAGAATTATTATTTATTTTTGGACTAATTAACATTTTCATTTATTTTCGTGATATTCTTCACAGCACAAGTATTGGTCTGTGGTTGAGAAGCATTATTCACAGTATTAGTTTTGCTTGATTCTTCTACAGTAAGGGCTCCTGAGTATTGGGATACTGAGAAGTACTATTTTGTTATGATGAAATTTTTTGCACTACTGTATAACGTTGAAAGAGAATCATTTCAATTGACAAAGGAGATTTCTTTTCTTCTTTATGTGAAACAAATATTGATTGAGCCTCAGCCCACTTTACACACCACGGTCCAAAAAACAATTTTCAGAGGAATGATGCCATTTGTGGCAGTTTTGGTGTTGAGTGGTGATATTTTTATTTGCATACTTTTCAACCTGAACGATAAAAAATGATATATGCAGTATTTCATAGATTTTTCAACATTGGCCGGGGGCGGCAGATTTGGATTCGGTGGAAAGGCATTGGTTTCTTATTTCGGTTTCTAGTCGTTTGTGCAACTCTGTAAGTTTTGAAACCTTTCTTTAAAAATTCACCGCCAAAACACCGCCAAAACCTTGCCAAAACAACGCGCAGTTGTTTGCTTTGCAAACTGTTTAAAATAATTGCTAAATTTAATATTTTCGGTGGTTTCACCATTATTGTAAAACAGTCAGAGTTTTTGGATAACAGCCTGTTGTTGTGCTGAGGTACCAAGCTGGTTTACAATATTTATCGCTGTCTGGGTATCATTAGCAATTAGTGAATAATCTAATGGATTGAACCTATTTTTTACAGAAATATGGTTAAAAGTATTTTTAGTATTCAATTTTCCTTAGGTATTTTGGCTGTTCTAGACGGCTTTACAAAATCATTACTATTTTCAATATTATTCTCGGAAAGCAAATCTTTTTTAAGCTTATTATCTTTTAAATTTTGATATTTTTAATAGAGTTGCTTGCACACTAAGATAAAATAAGTTTGCACGTAGTGCTTTCAAGCATTGTAACTGTTTGCTCTTTATCTGCAATCCTTTAGCTAACACGTGTGTGCTCTGGTTTGGGTTCGATACGGCCCGAGATCCATCCATAACGGTCTTGGTTTTACGAATAACTGGAATTTGACGTAATGTTTCCTCAATTTGCTTTAACAAGGTGAAAATCGTGTTTTCATTAATTAAATCTTCATTAGAATTCATATTGTCTATTTCTGAAGAAGTAGCCATATTTAGATTATAAGGTATTTTCTCCCTCCATTCCGCATGCCTTCATGCTGTAACTGAACGCATACTCGACGCGTATTCGAGAGGACCACGATTCGAGTCCCTGCCAGAGCACCACACATTTTTCATGTCTCCTGCTTCAAAATAACCTAAATGACTCTACGAGATCATCATTATCAGTACTGATCCTACTCCAACCAGTAATAACGGTCGATACAGCGTCGCCATTGCAGGAGCTAAGTTAAATGCCTACCATCACCCTTGGAGGCTGAATCCGTTAAGTACTTAAGGTATGATATTTTAAATTAAATGCTTAAGGCACAAGGCCAAATCTTTTAACTGAATCAACAAATTCAAAAAGCATCTGATAAAAAATAAGTCTCCAATCTAATCGAATATTCTATCTACAAGTAATCCAATAATCTATATCGAAATAAATCTGCATTTGTCCAAAAATAAATCATAATTTCGCAAACGTTCTGATATTGAATTAAAGAACTTATAGACAGCAAAAATGCTTTGACACTTGCCTCATTGTACTATGACTGCAAAGAAAATGAAACAAAAGTCTCGTTGTCTGAAAATTTCTGATTACATGTAATATTTCAATGGAGATTTTATTAAATAAAAACGTGAATATTTACTGTTGCCAAGTTGTAGAATTACATCTTTACTTTATAAAAAAGTTAAACGTAAACTAAACGAAAATCAGTTTTGAGAACGCTGTCTTTTGTGTTATTTAAAATGATACATATACATCAAATATTCGAAATCATTACTGTTCAGGGGAGAAAAATAGATGAATGTTTAAATGAAATTTTAAAAAAAAAGATCTAAAAAAATTTCTGCTTAATAACATGAGGATTTCTTTCCTTAAAACTTGAAGTAAAAATAAGATTTTGACAATGAGAAATTTTTTGGGCCGGCACAAAAGCCAGCGTTGCGGTCGCATCGCGTTGCAGAATTTAGAGGCGACAAAACATTTAGACTTTTAGAAGTAATGAGCAGTAAAATTCATGAATGCCAAAATTTTGTACTTGTTATTTCTCTAAATTGTTGCCGAATTTTATAAATATTAATTGTAAAATTAGTGTTTTACTAATTTAATTGCAGAATTAATTTAGTTTTACAAGCACTAATTATAAAATTAGAGAAACGTGAGATATTAAATTTTTCTTTCAAATTTCATTTTTTTGTCATTAATTAACAATTTAAAGGCAATAAACGCAGCTCTCAGTCTATATTACTCTTAATTACCAGCTGAATTTGTGAAATATATCTGTTATTAAATTCCTACTATTAGCTCATAATCTCTCTATATCTTGTTCAAATTTTCAGTCGTTAATAAAATACTTTTTATTCAGCCATTCGAGTTCAAATACATTTTTAAACTTGTAGTGGTTGACACTTAATGTTAATATAATTTTTTCACATATTAAAAATAATTTATATTTAAATTTCACATATTAAGACTTTTATAATGGCCGTTTATTAAGAATTCTCACGTGCTGTAAAAATTAATTTTATAACAACTTATAAATAATGACTGTGCTAAATAGGATTTTAATATTTAACAAAATTAAGTGGCAACAGTAATATAGAGTTCTAAAGATTTTTAAAGTGAACTCTATGAAACTACAATTAAAGAGACATATTATGAAGCGAAAATTCTCATAAGTAGGAATTGAAATTTTTTTATATGACTTGTTTATTGCCAACTGGACTTCTGAAATATCCCTTATCATTAATTGCTAACTAAACTCAGTAAGAACATTATATATTTTCCTTTTTATATTAATTAATTTAGACGGCTGCCCACACCACAGATAGTTTAAAACTAGTAATGGTAATTTTAAGGAAACTGTAAAAATATTAATCTTTGCAAATAACACTAAGTTGCCTTAGTCTGTGTCAATCAGTAAATAAATAAAAATAAACGAATTTTAAGTACCAAAATTAAGATTAATTTAAATTTTTAATTCGTTTATGTTTTTAATCGTCATTTTAAATATTTTAAGCCAAATTAAAACAGAATTATTGTATCTTGCAGGAAATTAAATGAATCACAAATTAAATTAAAATAATATTTGTGCAAAAAATAAATTAATTAAAATATTAACTTCCATTTTATCTAGACCTAAATAGCTTTTATTATTATTGGGAAATCTATTGGAATTTGAATGGTAAGGCAATCTGGGTAAAAGCTCAGAATACGCTGCATAAACGAAGTTGAGAAGCCGGAGCTGTGTGACGTCCATAAATGGTAGGGACTAAGCTTGAAACGTCGCAATGTATTCTCGGATTTACGCTACTCGTACTTTCTATTTTCTTCTAAAAATAACAATAATGAATTGTTTATTATTGTAAATGAACATCAATTTCTTTACTTTAAATTTACATTTCTCAGAGTTTAGCTTAGGCGTTACTGAAAATAAGTGTAATAAATTGTTTATATTTAAAATTACCATGATACAGTAAGCGAATTTTACCAGTTATTAAAACGGTAAACAACGTCGCAGTCTCTTATGCTTGTATTTCATACAGCTTCTGTATTTCCAAAGATTTTTAAGCTTTAGCATTGATACAAATAAAAAGCATTTTTCAAATTTAAATATATGTTGTGGAACATTTTAATTTTATTATTTTTACAAATTACCTTATTGCTACGTAACGACATATTTCCTTACATACCAGGAAGTAGACAATCTACGTTATTTTCTAAAAATTTTAAATTTTACATTAATTAAAAAAGAAAAATATTTTTTTATTGCGTATTAACATCATACACAGCTTTCATATCAGTTTCTTAAATTCTTAAATCACGTCATATTCTCTGTAGGCATACTAGAATTCTACACATAAATATATAAAAAAATCTTAATTTTTCACAATGGAAGGAAATAAATACTACAAATTTGGAATACTAAGCAAAGTTTCACGCTCAAATATTATCAATGAACTCATATTATTAAGTGCAATTACGATAGCAAATACTACGTATTAAAATAATGAGGTAAAAGTTACTTATGGGGGCAAAGTTTACAGTTTTGCTACTGTTGCTACTGTCGTCGAAAACTCCAAACCTTGAATAGCGCTTTGAAGTGGCGCCACAGGCGTGCGTGATGTGCGTCTGAGGTGAAATTCTAATCATTTGCATATCTCATCTCCGCCAATGCATTTTGTAAATTTCATGTTATTTCCATGCTTCCTTCAGGGTGTTGCATTTACGGTGGCCAGCAGTGTATATCATTCTGTAGCAACTACTTAAATGTACAGTAGCATAATCTGCTTTAGTAAAGATAAATTATTATTTCCGAACTGATCTTGATAATTCTTCAAAATCTTTACGATTATTTCTTCATACTTCGATTTTATACTTTTCGTTTCAAGTATTTATTTCATTACTTGATTTCAAGCATTATTCAGAGTAGAATTTTAAGCTAAAGAAAACTACAAGTTGGTCAGAGAGAAATTAAGCAACTTATTCTGATTTTTAACTGTTTTGAAATTCTGCTCTCGCACGCAAAATATTTCAGATATCTGGAAAGCACTCATAATAGGATGATTTGAACTAAAATTAATATTTACCATTTCCTGGCTGTCCCTTTCCAAAAAGAATGATAGTTAGCAAACCAGTTAAATCATGATTGAATCGCATTCATAGCGTGAAAGAATTCGCCTCGCATTTTTACAACCAATGTTAAAAATACGTTTTTCATTTAAAC